>PVLA01009039.1:0-80544 GCA_004027455.1 Hydrochoerus hydrochaeris
GTTTTAAAAAGGAAGTCTAGCAGGGCTTGTATTGCACACCTATAATTCCAGGACTGTAGAGGCTGAGACAGGAAGATTACCATGAGTTCCAAGTCAGCCTAGATTACTTAGTGAGACCCCTGTTTGAAAAAAACAAGAACAACAACAAAAACCAAAGGCAACTTTAAAAGTATCTAAAGTGTATTGGATAACAATATTTTGAATTTTTAAGCATTGAAATTCAAAACTGTCAAGTCAGTAGTGGTAACTCCAGTATGCTGTTGAGAAGTAATTATATAGTAGAGGAGGGAACATTGTGATAGGAGTTGAGAATTTGATGGAAATGAGGAAGTGAGGTTGTAAATGGAAAAAATATTTTATACATATATGAGGTTTATGTGGAGCCACTCATTTAGCTACTCAGATACTATCCTGAAAGTGGGATTATATAATTCACTGTGACGATTCCATAGTTTATAAAGGTAATGTTCAGTTAACTGCACCTGGGCCTTTGGACTAAAAGGATTTTGAGTTGGTCTTGGTTGGTTTGGGCTTCTGTGGTGTAACAGAATGCCATAAACTAGGTGGCTTACAGACAATAGAAAGTTATTTCTCATGGTTCTGGAGGGATATGAAGTCTAAAATCGAGGTCCAAGCAGATTCAGTGTCTGGTGCAGTCTATCTCCTAGTTCATATGTTGCTGTCTCATTGCATCCTAACATGTTAGAAGACCAAGGGGTGAAAGAGCTCTTTTATTTTATAAATGCACTAATCTCTCTCATGAGTGCTGTATGCTCTGACCTAATCACCTCCCAAAGACTCTACCTCCAGTACCCTCACATGGGGTATGAATTTTAGGGGAACACAGATATGCAGTTTATAGCAAGTCAGAAAATCCTATGATCATTTAAATAGTCTTTTGGCCATTTCACCATGAAAATCTGAGAAATATGATATATTGTTAAAATCCATTGCTGTATCTTAAATTGTTGGCTTTTCAATAGTGGTAAATCCCTGAACCTTTTTTTTTTTTTTTAATCTAGAAAATGGGAATGATGGTTGCTGGCCTAATTTAATTCCGAGGGACTATAAGTATTAAATCATATGTTGAATGAAAAAGCACTTCTTGTACCAAACACTGTATAATGGAAGGTGAAATTACAGCTGTCCCCTGGGGTATATTGGGGTGATGGTTCATCACTGGTGTTCATCTGCCATCACTACACTTCTGTTAGCAGCACATTTATCTTGCATAAAAACATGTGAAGTGTGTTTATGAAATTCATCTTTTGAATGAATACTTAGTCATAAGCATGTACAACTGAGTAGTTATCTCAGAATACATGCATTCAGTTGCCTACCACATTTTTTTTTTTGAGACAGTGTCTTGCTGTGTTGCCCAGGCTGACCTTGAACTTAAATATATATCCCAGGCTGCCCTCTGATTCACAGTGATCCTCCTGCCTCTTGCCTTTTGAGTGCTGGGATCCCAGTCATGTGCCACCGTGCCTGGCTTCTAGCCATTTTTTCCAGTAGTGCTCACCATTGTGAGAGTAAAAAAAGGCAAAAACATACCATTTCACTCTGTAGAACTGCCATACTTATTTTAAGTCAACCTTAGCTTGTTATAATAGGTGCATATAGCTGTGGGTAGTCCTGTTCCCTACACTTGTTTCTTCTTTTCCTCCCTCCGTTTCTTTTGTAAATTCTAGGACATGGTAGAAAACACATGTCCATAGAGTAAGAGTAGCTAAGAAGTTTCTTGTGTGTGTGTATCAAGTTTGAGTGGGAGGAATCCTGTGCAGTGTTCTGTGAAATGTCCTGACTGCTGTAGCTACAGAGGGTTTGAGGGGTAAGTGCTTTTCAGTAGCTTGGGTTTTAGTGGTTTTTCTTCTCTCATCCTCTTCTCCCCAAAATAGCTGGGAGAGATTAGTAACTTGAGGGCCTAGAGTCCAAATTATTGGGCTGTTCTAGTCTTAAGGTAAACTGGAGTTAGAAGCTGGTAATTCTGTCCCTTGTGTCTATGGTAACTCTTCCCTCATAATACACACATACCTATGTACATACCCTCTTGCTATTATTTGCTGCTTTCTTACAACTAATAGTATAGAAAGGGTGATGCTTCATTTTATATTAGATAACTTTCACCTGTCTTCTTGTATTCATGGTATACAAGAGAATGAGCTCTGAAGTGTAGTGTTGAACCATATTTTTAAAATATTTTATTTAAAGAGAAAAGCATGTAAAGGGTAGAGATAATATAGAATTTTTAAAAAAAGATAAACAATAAGAAATCACTAGTTGATAAATTACATATTGTTCTCTTAGAAATAGTTGTTCAAGTTACAAAATTAAAGCATACAAAGTAGATTTTCAAACAGTGAGAGTGTAAACAGCTACGCATGCATGAGTCTCTACAGGTATTTCTGTCCTTTCTGTATTAGAGGGAAAAACAAAACATAGCAAGACAAAACAAAACAAATTCTTATGAGAACATGAAACCAAACAGTTGTATAAAACCACAGTACAAGGTGATCTACAGTGATTACTGTGTTGTTTCTTATTATCTTTAATAGAATTGTCTATGTCATCAGGCATAATTGAATATAGCAGTATAATTGAATATAGCAGTACATAACAATATTAGTAAAAATAAAACATTGTAGACAGTATAAAACTTCAAGGGAAGGTAATAATCAAGCCAGAGTGGATATTCTAGTAAATCTTGTCATCTTAAGTGCAGTTGCCTATACTCTTAGACTTGATACTATCAATCATAACAGCTTTGAATAAAATCTATATAAAACAGTGATCTAACAAACCAGATTCGATTATGATTAGTCATAGTAAAACAGTGTAGGTTTTACAGAGCTTTAGATTAAGTCAATAGGAAATTAAGGATGATTACCATACTATATCCTGTTATTTTCGGGGTTACTGTCTGTGCCCTCAAATCTAGTACAGGTAGAATGACTGGAACAGAATATAATACATCTAAGCAGAGTAGTGTGAGTAATGTGGGTTTTAAATCCTGGTGCACTATTAACAATATAGTGTATCAAGGCCATCTATATTAGAAATTCAAGCCATCCTTCTCTGCCTCATTTCTGCTATGTTATTTTTCTGCCTTTGTCTGTCTAGTTTACTCCTTAATTCTACTGCCTGCCCCACTCAGTAAGGCCTTTTTGCCACTATTCCTAAAATCCTGGTTTGTTTTTTTTCTCTCTCTCTAGAATGTCCTTCAGTATTCTCTGTAGGGTTGGATTGGTGGTCACAAACTCGCCCAGTTCCTCTTTGTCATGGAAGCATCTTGTTTCTCCATTAATTTCTAGTGACAGTTTTGCAGGGTACATCAATCTGGGCTGGAGATTATTTTCTTTCAGGGCTTGGAATACTTCACTCCAAGCTCTTCTTGATCTGATGGTCTGTGTCGAGAAGTCAGCTGTGATCTTGATGGGCTTATCTTTATAGGTAATCTGTTTCTTTTCTCTGATGGCTTTTAATATTCTGTTTTTATATTGAATTTCTGGTATCTTGATTGTTATATGTCTGGGTGTAGCTCTGTTTTGGTTGTAGGTGGCTGGAGTTCTGTATGCCTCACGTAACCGAATGTCATTTTCTTTTCCCATGCTTGGGAAGTTTTCCTTAATTATTTTCGTGAATAGCCTTTGTAATTCACCTGTTTGTATTCCTGCTTCATGTTTCTTATTCTTAAATTGCAGATTCTCTTGTCATCTTCTAGTCTTTGTATTGTTACTGCCTGTTTCCTTGTTATTTTTAAGAGATCTTTCCTTTCATAAATACACATTGAAAACTTGTCTTCAAGTTTTGACAGTCTATCCCTAGTTTTAAGGAGTTTTGCCAGCTTTCAATGGAGGTTTTAATTTCCCGGTAGTATCTTTGAATCTATTTCATGTATTCTATATTTTCTTTATATTCTTTATTGAATGTCTCTCTCCTTTTTGTGTGTTCCTCCCTTCTTTTGTCTGTATCTTCCTGAGAGATGCTTCCTGAGAGCATTTCTTTTATTACTCTACTCATATCTTGCTTTACCTGATTGAGCTCGTCTACAAGGTCCTGAAGATATCTCTTAATGTCCATTGAAGCCATGCCTGATGTTGCATGTTTGCCGCCCTCAGTCTACCTTGCTTTTCCCTCTCCTGGATCAGTGCTCTCAAGGTTCTGGGCTGGGGGCCTCCTCTTGCCTCTCTCCTGTCATGGTTCTGGCTTCCTCCACAGAAGTGTACAGTGCAGGTCCCAGCCCTCTTCCCTGTTGGCCACGTTTCCTCCGAAGCATGCTGATGAGGGACCTCTGCCCGCTCCTGCCTGCCCCTCCCCACCAGGCGAGCCAAACTTCAGGGGCCTTCACCCAGTTAGTGCGTGCTAGGCGCAGGGAATCAATTTGGGAGGGCTCATTGGGTCCCGGCCAGGGGTGCGGCCCAATCCAACCAAATCCCACAAATCTGCTCTGGGGAGGGAGCAACCAATTGAAATTACTGTCGCTCCCAGTTCAGGCTCCTCCTGCCCGATTCCAACATGTCGCCCATTTGGTCGCGCCCTTCCCCCCCCTTGGTGGGCGGGGTCTCATTACCAGCACTGACCGTGGATTAATAAAGGTCCCTTCACTATCTCCGCTCTCCGTTGGGCTCAGCAATCCCTGACTTCAGCGCTGCTGTGGTTCCTCTGAGTGGCAGTGGGAACAAGTTTGGGCGGCTCTGCAGGCCAGTGCAGACCCAAACCAGTGCAAACTCAGGCAGGCTGCAGACTTGGTGGGTCACAGCGAAAATGCTGTGTCCTGCAATCTTCAGCTGTTCCAGTTGTAGTCCCAACATGTTTGACAAGATTTTTTATGTTTTAATTTCTTCCTGTGTCAAGAGGATCCATCTCCTTCTCTCTATGTCTCTCCAGGATGTTTTATTCTGGCAAATGAGTTGTTTCTCCCGGGAGGCTTTGTGTTATGTTGCTCACTGATCGGCCATCTTTAGCTCCTCCGAACCATATTTTTTTTAACCAGACACAATACATTTCTTCTTAGAGCAAAATTGCAGTCATTCTTTAGTCTTTGTCTTTTCTGTTATAATAGAATGCCACAGACAGGGTAAATTATTATAAACAATAGAAGTTCATTTGGGTCATGGTGCTGGAGGCTAGGACATCCAGGAACATGTGTTAAGGCCTTTTGGACTGTGTAACATGGCAGAAGGGCCAGCAAGCACAGGGCGAAGCAGAGCAAACAGAAATCCATCTGTGTGATACTTAACCCACTTCCATGATAACAGCATCAATCCATCTCTTACTGTTTAAATGGCAAGTAAATGTCAACATAAGTTTAGGAGGGAACATTGAAACCTTATATCCATGATGTCTCCTGCAGGATCACTCCACTCATCAGTTATGTCTGACAATTTCTTAATAGCTTCTCTTATATATTCACACTGTCTTACTAGAAAATGTTGCCTTTTCTAAACTGGGTGTGACACCACATGATTAGCGGTCCTGTCCCTGAAAGGACGGAGTGTTTTTTAGAAACTGTAGAGGAGTGGATAGGATGGTCTGGGGAAAGATTCCCACTAAGTTCCGTACACCTCTAACTTTTGTTGCCTTTGCTGAAGTGGAATCTTCTCAGATAGGCTCTGTGTTTTCTGCATGGCCATTCCACTGCTAATCCCTTGACCAGTCTATAATTGATTAGCTACAGCACTTGTGCTTTGTAACTCCTGTTTCTGTGTTTTTTTTTTTTTTCCAAATCTGCCTGTGTGTTAGAATCACCTGTAGAGTTTATAAACAAGTAAACACAATCTCAGTGGGTTAATATAAGATATCGGGAATGAATCCTTGGAAATCTAATTTTTAAACACTTACTTGCAGATTGTGATGAGTAGCCAGTTTGAGGAATCTCTTTTATAAATTGCTAAATAGGGCAATCACATATCTTTAAATAGAGCCATTCCATTGGATAATTGTTTTGGAACTTGACTTACATTTACAGGCATTCATTCTTCTCCCTTTCCGTAAAAAGGGAAAAATATACCTGCCGACTTCAGGCACTGTCTTACCTCCATCTCAAGTAGTTCTACTCCAAAGATCGAGGACCTTTTGTAGTGCAGACATTCATTAAAAGTCATATTGTATATTGTATTGAAATTTCAAACAAATCAGACTCCAAGAAGATTGAAGGTTTTGGTTAGACTTTGTTCAACAACAGAATTGCCTGCCTTCATGTTTGGGCTGGCTCCTGCTTTTCTATACTGCTAGGTGTTTCTTAATCTAGTTGAAGTTGACATATCAGGACTAAATGGACACAATCTAAAATTTGCTGCTCCAAGCCATGGAGTTTTTTCATGGGCTTTACCTTCCTGACTTACTTGGTGATTATTAGTGATTTAAAATTTTTTGAAGATGAGCATTTGGGAGGGTGAGGCAGGAGGATAACAAGGTCAAGGCCAGCCTGGACTACATAGCGAAGCCCTGCCTCAAAAATAAAAAAAAAATTGTCAGAGGCTCATTTTATTAAAGTTTGGGAAGAGAGAGTGTGATCTTGAGGAATGCATTTATAGCCCAAGCCTCCAATGATTGCATCAGTCCTCAGTTCTTTGTGGTAGGTTTCTGTGCTAGAAGACTGCTTTCTCTTAATCTTCCCAAGGGCACTAGAGTTTTTTTATGGTTGGAACCGCCGAGGTGATGGCCCTTCACCATAGTCTCTTCAGTCAGAGACTTTGTTCTGGTCACCTTCTTTATCTTGGCTCTCAATCACGCGTGCTCTCAGATCTACTGTCCAAGGAGAGCTGTAATCACTTAAGCATTGTAGGGAGCTCTTCTCAATGTCATGCAACTGTGCCCCTCAGGATTGTTCTCATTTTTTCCTCGCAACAGCTTTGGGAGTCTTTGGTCAGAACTGGGGCTCCTGGTTTCTCCTTAGTGTTCTTTCTGCAAATTCAGTCAGCTATTGTATGGAGAGTTAGGGTAATGCAAGAGAATGTTAATTTGTAATATCATTAAAACATTTTCCATAGGGAGATGCTTTGTTCAGACACATAGTTAACCAAAGTAGTTATGTGTGGTTCAGAAGCATTTAGCATTCACACTTACAGAAAAGCAGCAAAAGCTTGAGAAGTGGATTAAATCATTGAAGTTAGTCTTTCAGTGTCAGAGAATCTACATTAAATATTTTTTGTTTCAGAGATAATGAAAAAGAAACAAATACTGTAATATTAAAAACTTTCCCTAAAGTGGACATTACCTTGGCCTACTTTAACACAGGGGTTGAAAAGCAGGTTGGATTTTATTTTCACAAAATGCTAGTCATCAGAATATGATGCAGTCCGTTGCTACTCATTGAACCTTAGAGTGTTTAGAGTAGAAGCCATCAAGAAAATACATTGACAGCTGGACCTGGTGGTGCACTCTTGTAATTCCAGCACCTGGAAACTAAAGCAAGAGGATTGCGTGGGCAAATTTGTGACTTATTGAGACCCTTCCTTACAATAAAAAAAGAGGGCAGGGGATATAGCTTAGTGTGAAGTCTTCATTCAGTCCCTAGTACCAGAAACAAACAAAACATGCATGAGCATTAAAGTCTTTGTTACAGTAGTTAATTTTCTGTTCTTAATAGTTCAGAACTACTGAGCCCATGTGTGGAGATTTTTTCAGTTTTATTCCTGTTTGCTCCTTTATTGACTCATCTGTATTTTTAAAATCTGAAACCTAAGATACTGTTTCTGGCTTTATCTTCTATCATGTAATTAAGGAAAATTACTTCTAGAAATGTATTAATACCTTACTCTTGACTACAGTTTTCACCACAGTGTTGCTGTTGCCATACTTAGTATTTTTCTGTTCTAATTAATACAAGCTTGCTTTTTGTCAGTAACACTGAGATATGAATGTCCAAGTCAATAGCCAAGTCTTACTCTTTTCCCCAGGAAAATGCTCTCAAAAATTGATTTTAAGGTAATAAGCACTTGTATTTGGGTATCATAATCTCATTATAGTGTTAATTTGGATAGAGCAAACTTGGGTCCAAATTCCATGAAAACAGAAACTTTTTTTTTTGTTTTGGTATTGGAGATTGAACTCATGACCTTATGCTTGCCAGGGCAGGCACTTATGCCACTAAGCTAAACCCCCAGCCCTGAAAGCAGAAACTTTTCGTCATCACTGAATGAGCTTATCCATATGCCATGTACATCTTAAACGCTTAATAAATGTGCATTACATATGTATTATCACATGCTTATTTGTATTATACAGTAAAACCTTGGTTTGTGAGCATAATTTGTAATCCAAAGCACTTTCAAAGCACATTTCCTCATAAGAAGTAATGGAATCTGAGATATTTGTTCCACAACCCAAAGATATTCATATAAAAATGATTACAATACTGTACTATATTACAACATCTATAAAGAAGAGTGAACAAATTACCCTGCACTTATGTCTCAAAACCTTCATGGCTGGTGTGAGGTTATTGTGTAGTATGGCTTTGACTATCACTAATGGAACCACTGCTACCTATTGGCTCAATGGAATCTTTTGCTTCCCATGTAACTTTAACAAGGAACCTATTCACACTCGCTTTTGCCTCCTTTTGAGGATTTTGTGGAAATGTGACATTGCATTGTTATTAAACAGGTGCATGGCTGGAGTTGCCACAGCCTTCTTGAAGTGGTGCTTGTCTACACAGTTTCACACTTTCTCCACACCTCTTTAATCTCATTTGGAGTGAGAGATTACTCCTGCTTTGTTCTCTTCTCCTCTGCAGATGAAATATCCATAGCAGAGATCACTCACAGTCCCATAGTGAGAGAGAGAACCATTGTGACCATGTGACTGAGCATCATACACTACTCATACTGCAAGACATGGCTCATTTCTCAAGTTAAAGTTTATTAGAAATGCTTGCTGGTCCTGTGGGACACTCATGGAATAAGTTACTTGCAGTCCAAGGTTTTGCTGTGTGTAGTTTTGTCACATCCTTTTTGTTAACTGTAATGTTCTGAATTGATAACATTATATGTAATTTTTTTGTTTGTTTGTTTTTCTTTAGGTTGGTATTTTGTTTGGCATCTATTTTTATCTAAATTCAAGTTTCTGCGGGAACTGGTGGGAGACACAGGATCCCAGGAGGGGGATCATGAGCCTTCAGGGTCTGAAACTGAAGAAGACAATTCATCTTCCCTGCACAAGATGAGATCTGCTCGCTACCGGAGGACCCCTGCTGACGAAGGCCACTGACTCCAGATGCGGTCCTCTATTAGTCCATGGCGAAAGGCAGTTGTGAGCCTCTGTCTTTAGCGACTTCACTTTGAAATTTGCTAAATGACAGAAGAACATTTAAACTTGGATTTTATATCCAGTTCAAAAAAAAGATTTATATGTAAGCCATACAGAAAAAAAAAAAGGGAATTGAAACCAAATTGGGCCATGAAAATGTCACCTTAAAGGTAATATTTTGCTTCAGTAGCTTTCTGCTTAACACACTTAGTCCTTGGCTCTTGGGCATTTTTTTTTTTTTTTTTTTTTTGCACTGGTGTGAATCTGGCAAAATTTTCAGGCTTGAAAAAACAATTTTTGGGGGTCGTAAAATGTACTCTTCACATTTTAACATGTGTGAAAATTGGATGCACTTCATTACTGTCAACCAGGTGATAGTCATACAATTATCCTAGCTTGTGCATGTGTGAATTTACAGCTTGTCATACTGTCATCACCTTTAAGGATGTGTGTTGTTGGCATCAAATGTGTCAGGTTTAATGAGCATGTTAAAATGTCTTCAGAAAACTTGCACTGTGACTCAGCATTAAAACGAAAGGTTATCATGTATGCAGAAAAGCATGGAAATGGAGCTGGGGGCATACATTTGCGCTAAGTGAAGCAAATATTCCTTGTTGGAGGAATGATTGCAACACCATATTTTCTTGCAAAGTAACCACAAAGTACTTTATTGGACATAAGACAGGAAGATGCCCACAAGTAGAAGAAGCTGTGCTATGGTCTGTCAGAGAGGCATGTGCAAAAGGATTGCCTGTCATGTGCCATTAGAAATTGCCAAAACCCTCCAAATTGATGACTGAAAATTCAGAGCAGCAAGAGGCTGGTGTAACCTGATGCATGTGAAGAGCAGGACTATTGTTAAGACATCAAACATCCTTTTTCCAAAACTTCCTGCCAACAGCAAACAGACACAGCCAGGCACGCTCTTGAAAGTGCTCGTTGTCACCAGCACTCTTGCCAATGCCCAGGGCTGTGCTGTGTGAGGAAGTGCAGACACCCTGAGCACTGTGACCTGAAGAGTGCGTCAGAAAAGTGGGACTGGAAATGTGAAGTTATAGCTATAACTTATTCAGTTTATCTCACACATTTGTAATGTACACGCAAGATTGACATGATTAAAATCTGTTTAAAAGCACTGTTACCACAAATATAAAATGAGCATTTTCTGAGAGGTGAGGCAGTTGTGTCATTGTGGAACGGACAGTGGTTTTTCTTAATGATGCATACTCTTCACCTTAACAACCGATAATATCTTAGATAATGGTAGTTGTAAATTGTTTTTCTTTTCAAGACAGCATTACAATATTACGATTGTTAGCTTCTATGAAATGGTTTTTTTGGTTAACCTATTAAAAAATCTAGAGTAGTGTTTTAGAAATCTTAAGAACCATCTGACTAGGATTAGTCACTCCCTTATGTAGGAGGATTTTATGCTCCAGGCATGGGTTATGGAGAAAATACTTCCCCACAGACAGTTCACTGACAAGATTTCCAAGGTGCTGGGTGTTGAAAAAGTGTGGCTGAAACTACCTGTTCAACTGTAAAGTGATTTTTGCCAGGTGTCCATGTTTGTCTTAACTGAATTTTGGACTAGCATTAGTGTGAAAGAGAGGTAGGAATTGAAGAACTTTTCAGTTTAATAGTCCCTGCTTTGTACAAGAATGAAATGCAAAACCAACTTATTTTATGAATCTGTGTTCTTTTTATGTTTTTAGCCTTTTGTCTCAAGAACTAGTCATCACCTCTGTTTTATGGTGGTATTTCAATGTTTGATACCTCATTCTTCATGCTGATAGTTTTGTTTATTCACAGCTCACTGGCTCTTCCCCAAGTTGTATTCCTCATGAAAACCTCTTTGCTGATATTGCATTAGAAGGGAATTGACAGGGCATAACTGTAGTTTTTATTTTGCTGGGGGAAAATTCCCAGCAGCTGAGAATGGGGCACAGTCATTCTGTCTTCACTTCTGTACTGGTTGTAATGTGACTGACTAGGGCATAAAAAGCAGTGACCTGTGTCTAGCATTAATTGTAATGTTTCATGTTTTACTAGTGCTAAATAGCACATTGGAGTTGTTACCAGATGAAAATGCTCAACAGTACAGTGTCTTGGGCCTGAGACAATGTTTAAATTACATTTTTCAGCCTGATGTTTTGAGCTCTGGATTTTGTTTTATGGTGAATGTCTAAGTTATAGATAATAATTGTTGCTGGAAAAATTTAGCTGTGGAGCTTCCTGTTAGGTCAGTATTAAAGAATGATGGCTGATGTAACCCTCTTCCTTCAAATCTGAAGTTGTGCCCAAATTAATACAAGTTAATCCATGTAAAGCTCTGGATGTTGGGCATTATTTATTTATGCTTCAAGCATGTCTTGTTTTATAGAATTTTAAGAAATGTTCTCCTTAACTTACTTGAACTATATACCTAAAAACATTAATAGCTCATACTCCTTGGGGAGAGTAAAAAGAAATGACTGATGCCAATATGAATAGTCTATAGACAGATCCTTTATTTAAGCCTTTTTCTTTTCATGCACTTGACCTCCTATAGTGTATTTCTAAGGCTAATATTAGAGGGAAGAGGAATCATTAATGCAGAATTAGTTATGTGATACGGTTTTCCATCATTTTTCTTGTTTTAATACTTTTGTAGCTGAATTTACACAAATGATATTATAATAGCATTTTTAGTCTCAGTGAAAAGTGGAATAGCCTGTGGTTGATATTAACATTTAAAAAGTTATGAGCATTAAAATCATAAATATTAGACTTTTGCCTGAACTCTTCCCAAAAATGGTAGTGATCAAATATGCCATCTTTTTGAGGATTAATTCTAAAACCGAGGACTCATGTAGAGTGTCTCATTTCTTTCTTACCCATCCAAATCTTTTGCCTCTGAAAACTCTTTGTGAAAATTGCCTGTATGGTATGCTATTCAGATTTTAATGCCAAAAACACTAAATATTTGTATAGCATGTTTAAATGAGATTTTGAATATTTACATCAAATTGAAAATAGAACTCTTTTAATGGATGTTCATAGTGGAAATAAATGTGTGGTAGATAGCCACTTCACAGGCATGTTAACCCATTTCTTTAGATGTTACTAAGTTTAAGAATCATTTCAAATTATTTGGCTGAAAGTTTAGAATATATGAAGTAATGAATTCACAAAATGTGGCATCTTAAAATGTGTTGAAAAATTTTAAAGTAGTACATTTTTCCTCTTAACAGTAACAATTTTTGAAATTACTGTAGACATCATTGATGCAATCTTTTTTAAAGTCAGTTTTTCTTAAAAGGTATATTTTATGTAACATGTAATCAGTTAACTAGGTTTTGCCTGGTAATCTAAGTGCTTTTATATTTGAAGTTGACTTTAAAAAGCCAATGAGCAGTCCTCAGAGTTGATAGTCTCTCAGGCGATTAACAGGATAGTGTTCAGTTAGGGAATCTAGAATTAAAGCACTTTGTAATTTCTGGTTTTAAAGTGTCCCAGTTTTAAAACATAAGGAGTAGCATCTTATATTAAAGTTACATTTCCCGTTTGTTGTGTACTGTTCTATGAGGAGCGTTTAATGTTACCCTCCAGCTGAGTTCTATGCATAACCATTTACCACATACTGCTGATGTGCTTTCTTTCAGGAAGCATTCTGCTGTGACGTGACGCAGGGTCATCTTGCTGCTTGACAAATAGGTTTGTAAGGAATTAGCACTGTGTTAACAGTATCTTTGTATAACAAGATGTAAAATTAAAGATGAGGAATGTGGCGCAAATGATCATTCAATGTTTTTAGGTTGGTCAGTACTATATCTAAAGCTGTGGTTTGTACGTTTTAACTTTCATGGCACAGAATAAAATGAAAACAAACAAGTTGTATGTGTCTCATTACTAAAGGATAAGTATAAAGGGCATTTTGGACATTAAGGGATTTTAAAACCAACCACTTTTACTTATGGTCTACATTTCACTTCATAAGAATTGAGAAGGTGACGTTCTCAGTTTAGCATAGATTATGTCTCATATTTTGTGAGTGTTAACTGCCAGGAAGATTGACGGACCTGGACAAGGCCGAGAGAAGACTGAGGAGTGCTTTCGAGAATGTGCTTGAGTTAAGAAACCATGAGTTTCAGTTTTGGGACCCATGATGTGATTTTTCATCAGCATTGCCCATCTGCCAAAAGCATGGAAGAAAGTGAGTTTTATCAGGGTCTGACTTTAAAAGGTAGGCATGATTCCAAGCAGGGTCATTACAGGTTGGCCCTGGGATTTGGAGAATCAGTGGGAGGCACTGGTACCTGGGATGGAAGGAAAGCAGTAGAGACTGAAGAGATGTGATGTGTGATGGCTAGAGTACGTCTGAGGTGAAGGTTAGGACTTCAGAGGTTAAGTGGGTCTGGGCAGTGACATTAACTACAGCCGTAGGTAAAGAGGGGAATATGGGGACTCTCACTCTAGGGTGTCGTGTGAACCATCAGCATGCTGACTAACACTTTCATACAAGGGTGGAAGTTAGGATGAAGAAGAGGGCTGAGCTGGGGGCCAGGTCAAGGGTGGAGAAGCCTGACCTTCAGTTAGGGATGTCAGGTGACTTAGAAGAGGGAGGAATTCACTGCAAATGAAAGGACGCTGGGAGGTGGGGGCTGTGAGTGCACTCTTCAGTTTGGTCCCTGCGGCAGCTGGACCAGGCAATGTATGCATTGTATATAGAGAACTTCGACTGAATTATGGAAATGATGCTGTTCATGGAGAATTCTGTGGGAATCAGAAGGGAAAGGGGGGACGAACAGTGAGAGCCTCACTAAGAATCTTGAAAGGGTAGAAGTGTTCCAGGTAGAGGTGAGGACAATTTCAGAAGAAAAAGCACTTGCAAAGGCAGGGTCATGGGAACAGGCCTTGTTTGGAGACCTACCATTTTCCCCCCCAAATGAGACCTAACTGGAAAGGTATCATCCTTGAAAACTAGAGGTCAGAAATGCTGGCTACAATCAGCCTCTCCTTGCCTCCCCTGCCATCACTGTTCTCTTGCCCCCTGGCTGTTCTGTCAGGCAGGTAAGGCAAAGAGAGGCGGATTTGGGCTGGCACTTTTTGCGGGGACAGGTGCTGGCATTTTCAATCTCTAGATCTCAGGGTTATTTTCCAGCTAGGTCTTACTTTCAGGGATAGAGGATGTTCACTTGGAATTACTGGAGTAGAGAGTGCAAGTGGGGACGCTGGCTTGGGGCTAGAAATACATAAAAGATTTAGGTCTCCAAAGACTTTGTAATAGCAAAGGCTTTGAAGCCCAAGACACACGATGCAGAGCATTGAAATAAATGGCGAGTGCTGATTCACTTATTTAACATGTACTGGGTGACTGCTCTTCCAGGAGCCTGGACTGGGTGTAGATGGCTTAGCGAGCTCCTGATGCCTGCAGTGGGGGTGGATTAGAGTCACAATGGAACCAGATGTCTCTTAGTGGGTCCAAGCAACAGAATAGAAAACTTGGCAAACTGGAAAGGCGTGGTAACGGGAGGAAGTTTTGAGTGTGAATCAGGATTTGAGATTGGTTTGTGAAGGAGAGGAATAAATGATTATTTTGACATTTAAGTTTGAGATTAGTAACAGTGATGTGTATAGAAGTAGGTTTGGGATTGGGCGCAGGGAGATGGAAGATGGGAGTCTAGTTTGGGCACATATTTGAGGTCCTCCTTGACAATTAGGTAGACAGAAATAACTAACCACTTGTCAGATGAGTAGGGGAGATATTAATTGAAAACCGAGCACCAGCGATTATGAGCCCACAGCTGAAGTAATGGGCAGAAATAGGGTGCAGAGGTAGGAGATAGTGCTATGGCTGGAAAACAAAAAACATTTTTTTTTTACGATGGGGTCTTACTATGCAGTTCAGGCTGAACTTCAACTCACTTTATAGCCCAGGTTGACCTTTAACTCACAGCGATCCTCCTGCCTCAGCATCCCAAGTGCTGGAATTCCAGGTGTGTGCCACCATGCCCAGTCACTAGCGTGAACATTTTTGTGCTCTCCAAAATTCATGTGTTTTATACGTAATCCCCTATGTGTTAGATGGTGGAGCATTTGGGGAGGTGACTGTCCTGGTAAATAGTTTAGTGCAAAAATGGACTATCTCTTCTGCCCCTCAGCCCTGTGAGGGTGCAGTGTCCTTCCCTTCTGAGCATACATGAGGAGGCATCATTTTGGGACCAGATGTGGAATCCATCGCCTTGATCTCAGCCTCCAGAACTAGGAGAACTAATCTTTGTTATGAATGACCCAGTTCTAAGTATTCTGTTCCAGCAACCAAAGCAGATGAAGGCAGGCCCTAAGTAGCATCAGTAAGATACCCACTGAGGACAGTGGGAACAACCAGGAAGAGAAATAGAAACGGGCCAGTGGAATGGAAGAGCCTGTGGGTGCTAGGTGCAAAGTGAAGAATGAAGCTGCAGGGCAAGTGTTCTGTTGCTCAGATCTGACTGCTACGATGAAGTAATGATCGTGGGGAGCTTTTGAGGTAGTTCATGTTAAAGGTGACGCCAGTCTGCAAGGCTGGCTGGAGCAGTGACAGATTAAAGAGATTCTTGATGGGAGTCGATTTGATGGGTTGTTGACTGGCTGGACGGCGGAGGTGAAAGACAAGGTTGAGTCAGTCACTGGGGGACGCGCTTATCCCAGGTTTGAAGAGGCTGATTGGAGAGAAGGGGTGTGCAGAGCAGTGGAAATGGTCAATCAGCATCTCCAGGTGTAGGTCAGAAGACCTGAATAATGGCTCAACGGGAAGAACAACATAGCACTGCTTTAAAATATACCCATTAAGCATGTCAGCCGTGGGTAACAACCAGTAATGTAGCCACCATCTTTCCCTTGTTTACTTTTGTAACTATAGCCCCCTCCCACCCTGTTCTTTGTTTCTTTTTTTTTTCCCAGTACTGGAGATAGAACCCAAAGCCTTTCCATGGAGCTATATACATTCCTAATCCTTCTTGAGATATTTTCATTTTGAGACAGTCTCGCTCTCGAGGTTGCCCAGGTTGGGCTTGGATTCTCTTGCCTTTGCCTCCTTCAGTGCTGGGATTATACCCGTGTGCTGCCACACAATTTGGTCCCGGAGTTGCTCCGTTCATTGGAAAAAATGTAGTTGAAAAAGGGAGTCACAAAAGCATACATTCACCCTACACTAGGTAAGGCCAAGGCTTTTTTTCAGTGAACAGAAAACCATTAGAGCAGCATCTTTTTCTTTATAAAAGGTAGACTTAATTCTGTGATTACTAATAGCTTTGTTCTGTCAAAATTAGAACAATAATGTAGAACAAAGATTTTTATGATATCGTGATACTGTAGCTCCATTTACAGTACTATTAATATAATGTATTTTACTATGTAAACAACAGTTTGTGTGCTTTTTTTGTGGGGAGGCAGTATTGGGAATTGAACTTAGGACCTCATGCTTGCCAGGCAGGCGCTGTGCCACTGAGCTATAACCCCAGCCCCAAATATCTGTATTTTCTAGTTGCTTTATAGTACTGAGATGAACAGGATCTTTGTATCTTTGATCAGTTTTTTCCCGGAACACTCAGCTAAGCATGCATAGAAACAACGATCCTCTTTTTCACTGTAATATTTAATTGTGTAATTACAGTATCTGAGACAATTTGAATTAGCAAGTGTGGGGACACATTCTGTTAGGCGTGGAAGTCATTCTGCGAGAACCAAGCTACCATACAAGACAGCTGCTCCATCCTTGCCCACTCCAATAGGGACTGAGCATCTGACCGCAGATTCAGTGCCCACCTCAGCCTGGCATCCTCTTACCCTTCCACAGAATGCTCACACTGCGGTACCTGCCCTCTCCTTCCAGGAGGCCTGTTGGAAATGATTCCCTCCTGTGCCTTGGATTCCATTTCATCTCACCTTTTCAGCAAATTGACACTATGAGTGATTTCCTCTGTATGTGCTGTCACTCCCTGTGAACTGGATTGTCCCTTCAGCACTTAAGTATGTTCATTAAACATATCTTGAAAGAATGAAGGAAGTGGGCGTGGTGCCACCTGCCCCAAATTCCAGCTCTGGTGGGCTGAGACAAGAGGATTCCAAGTTCCAGGCCAGTCTGGGTAATTCAGCAATTTAGGGAGACATTGTTTCAAAATTAAGGAGGGTGGTGCCGGAGGTGCAGCTCAGTGCAAAGGCCCTGGGATGAAGGAAAGACCCCAAGCCCACCAAATAGTTACTTCTGTGACTCCACTGACACAGAATTGGAAGGACAATTTCCACTCCCCAACTTGGCCCCAGCACATGTTGGTGTTGCTTGTTCCTTCTCGAATCATTCTTTGGTCAGCTTGCAGAACACTTGAATTCTGATTGCACTGGTTTTATTCCTGTCCGCCTGGGTCACACTTCCACCTCATTTATAGGTTTGCAACTGTATCTTGCCAGTAAGTGCCAGAGTCCTCGAGCCTAAGTTCTCACGCTTTCCTTGCTTGTGGCTGTTGCCACAGCAGTTCTATTTGTGACTCCAGCTTCTATCTGTTTACCAGTGAGGCCCACAACTGTACCTCTTAGCCAGCTGTCTTCTGAGTATCTTCTCAGTGTCTCATCTTGACTGTCTTACATACTAATGCCCCAAATCTGCAAAGTCACATGGACTATGGCCTGTCTCAAATCATGGTGATCCTTCTCTAGCCTTTTCTCCTCATCGCCATCTGAATGATCTTTTTGAAAAATTTGGCACTTCTTGTGTGTAACAGGTGAGTGGCTTTCCACATTCTTCACTTGCTGCGTGACTGTATTACCAGCCTCTGCATGAGTCATCGCTGCTAATAAATATGTGGCCCCCACTCAGATACGCACCTTCCATCACTAGAAAGGTCCTTCTGCAGCTGTGAATTTGCCTCCCTTTCCTTTTCTCCTAGTCATTCTTCAAATTTCAGCTCACCAATCACTGTCTCAGGGAAGCTTTCTTGAACAGCCCCCTGTGTTATGCCAGGCAATGATCGAGCATTTGTTGGTGGATTTATTTGATTAAATGCCACTGTGTTGAAGGAATTAATGATATAAAAGTAGGACTTACATTGAAATAACATTGTAGCTTGCAAACTGCCAGCATTCAATCCTGAGAGTAAAGTCAAAGCGGCTGGATTCCTGCAATTTCCTTCCATCTGCAAACAGAAGGGCGTGGGTATGAGATGGTGTCCTTTGCAAGTCCCTTCTGCTTTCCACACCTTCCTATGTGTGTAACTCCAGATCCCATCTGAAAGGGTCAGAAGGTCCTGCACCACGCTGGCGGGAGAGCAACCTCTGGCCACGAGGTGGCGACAGTTTTCAAGGGTGAGAGTCCAGCTCGCTTCTCCAGTTGGTCAGGACAGGACACGGTGCCAGGGCTGGAAAGCCTGGATGGGTGGAAGTTTGCTACCTATGTGGCAGCCTCCTCTGGGTCATAGGTCTAGTCTTTAATCTTCCTTTCCTAAAGCACTAGAGTGAGCAAAGTGGAGATTTGGAGTGAAGGGGAGGAGGACAGATTAGATACATCCCTGGGCCGGAAGTACGGGGAGACAGAAGTGTTCACGTAAGTTGTATCATTTTGCCTCATCCAACACCAAGGTAAATCAGTTGACAGGATTTCCGGTCTCTCTGGTTTCCATTGAGGGGATTGCTGTAGTCGGAGAAAGGAGCGCTTCCAGAATGAACTTCACACCCCAGCACAGGACTCCAGAAGCCAAGCAGTGTCAGAAAAGGAGGCGAAAAGATGAGTGATCAGGCCAGAGGCCCATGTCTGTCCTTGTGGGGTGCCATGGGGAGAGCAAGGCTTTGTGTTGAACAGCGCCTTCATTTTGAAAAATTTGCTTTTTTCAAATATGAAGTGTGATCAAAACACATGGTAAATGTGTAAAAAATAGAAACAAGTATTATAATAAAAGACACATTGTCGTGGATCCCCCTGAAAATAATCTTCCTCACTTTGAACACATTCAACCCTCCGTTCTTGCCACTTTCTGGAGCAGTTTGGAAAGACCTCTTTTGTGAGTGTCTATTTGTGGCTGCCTCCATGTCCTGAATCAATTCAAAATGTTTCTAGTGTCCATTTTCCTATAAATGATCTAGATTAATCCTTCTTCATGGCTGAATTGTACTCCATTGTACTCCTCCCTCAGCCTCCTGAGTGCTGGGATTACATAGTTATCACCACTACACCCAGCTTAAAGCTTCTTTATAGAGTTGAATATATCAATACTTATTAAGTAGCTCCTGAATTTCATTAGGAAGTTCTCTGCCACCCTTAGACTAAATGCATGGCTGCCTATATTTTCTTGCAGGATTTTTAAATTATTTTCACATTTAAGTTTTTAATCGATTTTGAGTTAATTTCTATACAAGGTGGTGATCTGTGTTTATATTCTTTCACTTCTGCATATGGCAGATACCCTTACCCACACCCCCAGCCTGGTCCTTGCACTGATGAGCATACTTCTTGTCTCTTTCCTGGGCCGGTGTGTGGATATTTCGAGTCTCTCTTTCATAAACAAGGCTCAGTGGTCCCCACCCAGGCTTGGTTCTGGTTCCTCTGCCTCCCAGAGTTTGGAGGCCACAACTCCTGACCATGAGGGGTCTCAGTCCTGCAGTGGCCCAGGACCTATGTCAGGTCCACAGCCTTAGGGGCCACCACACGCCAGAGCTGCACCTGTGCCCTCTTTTGGCTCTGGGTTTGATTTCCCCCTTGTTCCTGGGCCCTGATCATCTCCAGTTCTTTTCTTTAGCTTCAGTATGAATATTAGATGCATACTTCAGAACGCTGAAAAGTCAAATGTATAGCACCTCTGGGCCCTGTGTCCAGTAGCAGTCCCTCCCCATTGTCACCTTGGGTGTGTTGCTGGCTGCTGCCGCCTTCAGGTGACAGCTGACTCAGTGCTGCCAGGGCCCAGTAAACGTCAGCCCCTGTTCCAGTCCTGTTAGCCAGCTGCCTGCCCCAGGGACTCATAATCTTTAGGGTGGTTGCTTTTTAAACTGGAACAAAAGTAGTTAGTTCAGATTCCTAAGTACAGTTGTTAAAACAGAGGCAAAGTCATAGAAGTCTTAATAAGCATGAAAGAAATTACCTTGAAAAACCTGGGAATAGCGTCCTCCCAAAGTGTAGTCCAGTCAAAGGCTCTCGCAGCATATTGTATTTAGCAGACATAAGAACCGCCAAGTACCAGGTATTTTCATCTGTGAGGAAGAAAGCTACCAGTTCTGTCTTGGTTTCTCTTTCTTTCTCTTTTTCTTCCTTTGCATCCTTCCCTTCCCCTCCTCTCCCTCCATCCCTTCCTTCCTTCTTCCCTTCTTTACTTCCTTTTCCCCTCCCTCTATCCCTCTCCACTCTATTCTCCTCTCTTCCCCCATCTTTAACTAATTTTTGTTTGTGTTGGTGAGAAAAGTGATTGTTCTGGGGAAATTTATTCAGATAAGGATGAAAGAATGTATTTTCCAAGGAGAGAGCTGTTTGTTTGTTGTTTTAAGATGTAATAACATTTTGTGAATAGACTACAAGCTGAGGAGAGAGTGTGATGGTCAGAATGACCAAAAACGGGAAAAAAAGTAATAAAATCATAACAATGTGCAGGCTACAATCTGGCCTGACACAGACTGAGAGAATGAACATAGAATTTGGGGATACTTCTGTCCTGGGAAACATTTGAAGTCTTGAAAAGGGAACTACTGTAAAAGGTGGAGCTGTGCTTTCCAAGCCCTGAGACTAAGGAGAGAAAGCTGTGGCTCAGGGCTACCGAGGTGAGATGACCTGGGATGTACCCCATGATTAGGGACTGAAGCCCCCAAGGGCTACCCCTAGAAGTAGGGTGGCCCAGAACTAAGCCTCCCACTGAACCTTAGCTTCTCTTCAAGTGACTGAGTAGGCCTAGAAAATCTAAAACTCCAAAGTTAGAATAGGATGAATCTAGATTGCTAATAGGACCCCAAGGATTATAAGTAAATAGCAAGAATTCCTGCATGGAACAAGATAAATTATCCTAGGCCTCAAATTATTTCTACAAATAATTTTTCAAAAACAAATGTTTAACGTAATTATAAAAAAAGCATGGCATGACTTCTTTAACCTAATATAATGTGTGTGTTTGTGTGTGTGTGTATAGGTCTAAAACTAGCCTTATACTTAAATTTAGGGACATATCCTCCTAAAGTCAGTACTAAGACAGGATACCCACTATCTCTATATTAGCTAATACTAATACAGCTAAATAGGAGAAAACAGTTTGGCACATAAACTTTGGAAAGAAAAAAAAACCCAACTGTTTATTTGCAGAGATATAACTGTGTATCTGGAAAACCCTGAAGAATCAATAGAAAAGTATTACAAAAATAATAAAGTAATATAATGAAATCTCACCACATAATATTAGCAAACTGAAATCAATATCCTTCATATATATACAAAATAAGTATTTTGAAGGGGAGGCTCAGTGTATCATAAGAAAGGCTTAGATAGCTAGACATAAGCCTAATTGGCAAAAGCAATAGTTAAACTGTAAAACACTCTTGAGAGACTTAAAATTAATTTTGAACAAATTGAAAAATACACGATTATTGAGTAAGAAAACACAACATCATAAAGATGTTATTTCTCCCTAAATGAGCTATAGATTGAATATACTCTCAATAAACATTTCCTTAAATTTTTCTTTCCAGGAACTGAACATGTTGATTAAAAAGTTTATGTGGCAGAATAAACAGGTGAAAATAGCCAGGAAATGCCTGGAAAGACCAACAGTGCAGTGTGTGGCCAGTCCTATTAGTACACAATAAAGCAATATAAATCCCCTAAATTAAAACAGTGATATTGGCTCAGAGAAGGACTTAAATAGGTCAGTGCCTTAGAATAGGAGATCCAGAAATATAGCTAAGGATAATCTAGCATATGACAAAGCAAGCACTGAAATTAGAGGGGGAAATCTTGGCTTTTAAATAATGTTGGTCAGCTGAGTAGCTGTAAAGAAAAAAAAATGGATCTTTTGCTTTCTCTTAAAACATACACCAGTGTAAATTACAAATGCATTAGAGATCTAAATGAAAAACAGGCAAACACTACAAGATACACAGGTGAATCTTATTTTAATAACCCAAGAGTACAGATGTCTTATTACTACTAAAACCCCCCCCCTAAATTCATTAGAAGATATTGATAAATTTGACAGCACCTGATAAGTAAAGTCATATGATAATTACAAATTGGAAGTTTTCTTAACTTTCAATATGAAGTAGCTAAGGATTAATGAAAGAAGAATTTCCTAAAAATTGTGAAGAAAATGACCCCATGTCAAATTCATACGACAGGAAAGTTCACAAAGTAAGCTAATGACCTTCATGTGCAGAGCGAGAAATGCATATCAAAACTCCAAGAGATTATTTCTCATTTATCAGACTGACAAAATGCTCAAAGTTTGACAATGTCAACTTTTGTAAAACCCATGGGGAAACAGACATTTTCTATACTATAGGTGAGGATGAAAAATACTGCAATCCTAATAGAAGGAAATTGGCAATATCTAGCAAAATTGTAGATGCATTTACACTTTGATCCACATTGAATCCTTTGTAGGATTCTATCTCAAACATTCGGAGGTGATAGGTGAAGAAATGCATATAGATCTGTTGACTGTGAACTGATTGTTATAGCAAAAGGCTGCAAAGCAACCCAGATGTTTCTCTGCAGGAAATTGGTCGAATGTCCTGTGGTTCATCTATAAAGTAATGTACTAGTAAAAAGAGACAAGGAGACTACTTGTTTCCAGATATATTGCTTCCACTGAGAACAACGGAAAAAAAGACTTAGTGAAAAGTGGTGCGTCTGAAGTTTTCAGAGAGCCACTGAGACAGCCTGCTGTAGAAAGTTCCAGAGTCCACAGAGAAGGCCATCTCATCACAGCAAGCCCCACACTCTGTGGGCAGCCTTTCCCCTCTTGGCGCGTGTGAGTTCTTGGCCTGCAGACAGGCTGAGAGTCGGGGCAGAGGATGCCCACCCAGAGTCCACAGAGAAGGGCATCTCAGCACAGCAAGCCCCACACTCTGTGGGCAGCCTTTCCCCTCTCGGCGCATGTGAGTTCTGAGAGTCGGGGCAGAGGAAGCCCACCCAGAGGGAGCGAGGTGGCAGACCTCTGGCAGTCTTCCAGGGTGAGGTGATGAAACCTGGGGTGTGGGGTTTCCAAATCAGACAGTGTTCGGGGAGCCTTGTTTCCAGAGAGAGGTGCAGAGAAGCAAGACTGGTATTTGATGCCTCTTTGAAGTACTTGGCAGTTCTTACACAAAACTCAGCTGGAAATCAGAGTGGAAGAATGTCACTCTTGCCACTTCAACATTGGACTAGAGACTGTAGCCAGGGCAACTAGGCCCACAAATAGACAGACAGACAGACAGACAGACAGACAGACAAGCAGACCAAAAAACAAGTAGATTCACATTAGAAAAGAAGTGAAACTATATTTATAGGTTATATGATTTTGCATATAAAATTGTTAAGGAATCCACTAGAAATAATACTTTCATCAAGGTCAATATATAATTAATTGTATTTCTTTATAGTAGTAATACATAATCTGAAAATGAGATTGAAAAACAATTGCTTTGCTTCTTCATCAAAAAGTATTAAACAGGTATAAATTTAACAAGAAATGCAAGACTTGTGTACTGAAAACAGTACTAGAGGAACAAAATTGGGAAATTAAAGAAGATTTAAATAAATGGGAAGACATCCCACCACAACACACTGGAAAATTTTATATTTATATGGGGGTGGTAATAGTTCTAATTCATCTACAAATTCAACACACTCTCTATTAAAATTAATACAAATATATGAAGAAATCAGAATTGCCCTGTCTCTCAAAAGAGTAACTTTTGAAGTAGTTCTTTTATTTCAGAATTTACTACAGAACTATAGTAATTAAGGCAATGTGGTACTGGGTACAATGGGAATGAAGACTGGGGAAAAAGAATTGAGGATCCAGAAATAAATCTATACATTTAACTTAGTTCGTTTGGTTTTTATAAAGCAACCAGGCATTTCAATAGGAAAATAATAGCCTTTTCAACAAATATGCCAGAAGAACTGAGTATCCAAACACACATATACACATACAGACACAGACACAGACACACACACACACACACACACACATGCTCACACACAAATCATCGATTTGCTCTCCAAAATTACAGGTAAAAGATAAAACCTCTAAATTCGTAGAAGCACAATAGTAAATCTTTGTGATCTTGAATTATGACAATGAAAGCACAAACTTTTTTTAAAAAAAAGATTGATAAATTAGACTTCATCAAAATTCAAAATGTTTTGCTTCAAAGCAGGCTATTAAGAAGAGAGGACCTGGGAGTGTAGCTCAGTGGTAGAGTGCTTCTGTACCAGGCAAAAGACCCTGATTTCCATCCTTAGTACTGCAAAGAAAAAAAAAAAAAAGGCAAAGGGAGCACACAGAATATTCTCAATTTATGTATCAGAAAAGGGACTTGTATCCAGAATTATAAACAACTCAATAATGAGCAAGGCATGTTGGTACACACCTGTAAGCCCAGAACTTTGAGAGGCTGAGGCAGGAGGATCACAAGTTGAACTCCAACCTGGACAACTTAGCAAGACCCCGTGGCAAACAGAAAATACAAAAGACTGGAATATAGCTCAGTGTGAAGATCTTGGGCTCAATCCCCAGAACTGCCAAAAAAATGATAATAACAAAAGGAAAGACACTGAATAGCTGTTTTCCAAAGGAGATAAAGAAAGGCTAATGAATAGATGAAGACTGGGTTAGCAGCATTATTTGGTAGGGAAATGCAAATAAAAGTCACAGTGAATGATCACTTCATACCCACAAGAGCAACTGTCACAGAAAAGAGGTTTCAATGAGGGTGTGGAGAAAATAGGACACTTGTATATCACCGGTGTGACTATAGAAATTAGCATCACTTTGGAAAAGAAATTGGCAGTTCCTTAAATGCTCAAAAGCATGCACTGTGTGAGATGATGTAGAATAAGAAGGAATTTCATCTGGTCTTTGAGAAAGAATTTACCTTAGAGGGGTAGGCACAATGCATTTTCCCTTTCTCAACTCCCCATTTCTAATTTTATCTGCATCTGACAGAAACTATTTTATGTTGCTATCAACAGCTTTCACATGAATTATATACTGGAAAATGGCACCTTTGTCTTTCAGTACAGGTGATACTCTCTTTTAATAAAGATAGCGGTTTTTTTTCTTTTTGTTTTTTAAATTAGCATATGTTTGCAGGACATGATTACATTCATCGTGAGGAGTTAGTTTATGTACATAACGTATCTTAGTTCTTTTTACAACTCCTTCCCCTCCCTCATTTCCCAGCTGGATTTTTCCTCTACCCTCTTTCCGCTCCTTCCATATTTTTTTTAATCTTTTTCCTATTACCTATCTTTTGTTTTGCTCTTTATTTATATTTTGGGTTTCTCATGTAAGAGAGACCAAGCAGTATTTAAGCTTGTGTGTCTGATTTATTTCACTTAACATTATGGTCCCAAAGTGCATCCATTTTCCTACTGTAAACAGAATTTCTATGCTCTTTGTGTCATCTTTTGATTTTTCATTTATTCCAATTAATCTTGGCTTTCTTTTGTCATCTAGCAGCCGTGGAATCCATGTTGCATGTTCTCTTACTGTTTTTAAGGGATCTCTGAGCAACTGGCCTATGAAAGAATCCCTATCAATTCTGATATTCTTTCCTCACATTGGTCACTATGGCTGCCCAGACTTCTCATATAATCCCCTGGATTTCTTTTTGGAGCCTTTTCACTGACACTAGCTCTTTGCTAAACTTGTTATTCATGTTTTGTATCTTTTTTTTTTTTTAAGGTCAGGTAGCTTTTTATTAATGTCTGCTCTGAGTTCCTTGGTTGTTTTATTTATTACTGCCATTATCTGGTCAGTTATACTTTCTGTGAGCCTGTTGAGCCTGCCATTGATCTGCTTTTTAAATCTTCACTGTTATCCTCTTAAATAGTTTGGTTGTGTGGCTTTTGCTTTCCACCCCTTCAATACTCCATGGGTCAGCTGTAGGGGGGCTGAGAGTTTTGGAAGCACTTCATTGCCTTTTGCTGTTTTTTTTTTTTCTATTTTATTTTGTTTTGTGTCTAGGTATGTGATTGCTTATACTGGAAGAAAAAAATGAAAAATTAAATAACATGAGATGAGAAGTAAGAAAACTGAGACCAAATATCCTATCATGGAGCAGAAACATATTTATAGAATTGGATAAAGGTAATAGAAAAAAAAACTAAGAGAAATAGAAGATAAAAGAATAAAAAGAAAAAATAAATAATTTTTTTCTAAAAATAGAAAAATTAAAAGAAAAAAGACAAAGAAGAAAAGAAAAAAGGAATGAAAAAAAAGAAAACAAAAGAGTTCAAAAGTGCACAAGTAGCTTCCTTCTAGGATCTACAGGTCTGGAGTCTAGGGAGTCTTACTTCCTCCCCTAGCCCTACAGCCAGTGGGTCTGTGAGTGCCTCCTACTCCAGAGGCCCCTCTGGTTACCCCAGTGTGTGGCAGTATCCATGCTGGCACACGCCCTTGCTCACACTGGTAGACAGGAAAGGAAATCGGACTTCAGCTCTGTGCTGGATATAGATAGGCCTCAGCTCAAGGGTTCAAGGACTGAATGCCACAAGTACTTTCGGACCCAACTGTTCATGAGCATAACTCAAGCTGGCCTGGCTTCTCATCGTGGGGGTTGGGGCCTGTGTCCTTCCTGGAATACGTTTATACTTCTCAGGGGATTTCTTTCTAGCCTGAGCCCTGTGAGTGGCTTTCTCTCACTCAGTCACTGAGAGCCCCGAAGTGAAGTTGTGTTGTTGTTCTGAGTCCCAGATTTAAATAACCAACCCCTTCCTAAGATGGTGCCTGGCCAAGCACTCTCTGGTGATACAGTGGGTGCCGTGCTTGAATCCCTCTCTGGCTGTTGCCTGTTGTGTGGAAGGAGTCTCCTTGGAGCAAAGCACTGTGCTGATTTTGCAGTTCACAAAGGCTGTGGGGGGTCACCCAGCCCTAGGCACAGACTGACCTTACTTCTGGAGAGACCCGTTCCCCTCCCTGAGAGTCCTGAGAGCTTTACAGAGAGTCCAAATTGTGCCCTTCTTTTTTCTTTGTTGTAGTCTCTTTCCAACTTTTTCTATAGCTTCTAACTTTTCCTATCTATTCCTTCTCAATTACCAGTGATCTGTTTTTCCTCTCTTCTTCAACAAGTTATTTTTCAGATCTCAAAACATTCCAGATCTCAGAGGGGCTAAATTTTGATACCAATCATCACCTTAACATTTTCTTGCTCTGAGGTCACATCTTGATCCTTTTGACTCCACTCTCCTCCTTGCCCTCCCTCTCCCTCCTTACACCAGGTTTTCTTCCTGTCTTACTATAGAGAGTAGATACAGCTGCAGAAAGAATTAGCAAACTGTTATGGTTTGTGTCTGGATGTCCCCCTCAAAGCCTCATGCAGTCACAGGGGGTGAGCTTCTAGAATTTGTGATTAATTCATGGTCTAATGCTGGGATTATGGGTGTGAGTGCTATATCTACTCTGAGGTGGGAAGTCTACCCACAATATAAGGTACAAAAAGAGTATTCTCTCACTCTCTTCCCTTTTTGCTCTTGTTGCTTTGCTGTCTTCCACTGCCATGAACTGTTGCCCCTCTGCCATGTGCCACCCTGCCTTGGAGCCAGCTGAGTATCAACTGAAATCTCCACAGACTGTGAGATAAATAAACCTGTCATCTTTTAACTTTGCATGCTGGGTATTTTGTTCCAGCAATGAGAAAAAAAAAATAACCAAGACATAAACTGAACAGAAGGGAAGAAGGAAAAAGCACAAAGAGACAAAATGATAAGAAATACCTGTGACAGGGAAAGAGACACATGTCAAGTGAAAAAAGTCTAATTTCAGAGAAAGAGGAAAGAGAGAAGGAAGTATAGCAGTATTTAAATTAGAATGTTGAAAGGGTCATTGGCTCTTAATATAAGAAGACAGATTTTCTGAAAAGGACAAATGAATCAGATGTGGTGTACATATACATTATTAAGCCATGAAGAAAAATGAGATATGTCCTTTGTAGGAATATTGATGGAACTGGAGATCATCATGTTAATTAAAATAAGCCAGACTTGGGCTGGGGATTTAGCTCAGCAGCATAAGTGCTTTGCTGGCCAGCGTGAGGGTGTGAGTTTGATCCCCAGTACAAAAAACAAAACAAAACAACAACAACAACAAAAAGCCAGACTTAGAACAGTGTCATGTCTTTACCCTAATATGTGCATTCTGAAAAAAAAAAAAAAGAAAAAGGTGACTGTTATTGGCCAAGAGAAGGGCAAGTGAGGAGCAGGTGCAGAGTCAGCTGGAAGGATGGATACAATCAACATATGTCATGTGCATGTATGAAAATACTACATTGAAACCTAATATTTTGTAAAATTAATATTGGCTAATAAAATGTACTAATGATAGTAAAAAAGAGTGAATCAGATTCAGAATCATGCTGCTCCCAGCAAGACAGAGGTAGAGACTTCAAGGCAGCAGGGAGCTATCTTGTATCCTAGAATTTTTTAGATTCTACCTGTGTGCCTTACTCATTGGTCTTCTGAATCTTTTCATAAATCCTGCTTCATTTGTTTTTTTGTTGCTGCTGTTTTAAGTGACTTCAGAAAACCAAAACCAATTTCTCAGCATTATTATGTTTCATCAGACAAGCCCTGTTTTAGACCTTTGTGTGGGTTTGATACTATTGTTTCATTACTATGTCTGCTTTTGGTCTCAGATTATGGAAGCATTCCTCTCTTCCATTGTACAGAGACCTTTGTATGTTAGTAATAAACGTGGAATTTTACTGAAGATCTTTTTGTTATTTATAGAGGTGGTCATACGGAATTTTTTTTTTTTTTGCTCCAACTTATTTTTAGGGGTAAATTACACTAACGAGCTCACTGCTCTTTACTAGGTGGACTAAAGCTTACTTGGCAATGGTATACTTTTTTTATAATGCACTGTGATGTATTATTATTTTAATTTATCTCTATCCTGTTAAGAATTTTTGCATTTATTTCATTAGATTATATCTTTTTTCTTTCTCTTGTTTTGGTATCCTGACTATGCAGTCTTCATAAATTGGATTAGAAACTGTTAATCTTTTTCTATATTCTGTAATAGTTTATGTATGCCTTCTTTAGGCCTTTGATAGAACCGTATTTAAAATCTGTCTGAATCTAGTTTTTATTTCTTTGAAAACAGTTTTAGTTTTTTTCCTGTAAGGGTTATTTTCCATGTAGGTCCCTATTTCTTTCTGAGTTTTCACTGATTACTAAATTTTCTAGTAACATCCTATTTCACCCAGATTTTAAAACAAATTAATATTGAATTTTATATACTTGGGCCAGGGGTTTAGCTCAGCGGCATAAGTGCCTGCTTGGCAAACGCAAAGTCGTGAATTCAATCCCCAGTACCAAAAAAAAAAAATTTTTTTTTTATATTCTAGTCTTTTCTAATGTGGTATGACCCTAGCTTACCTAATATTTTGTACTCACATCTTTTTTCTTTTTTTCTCATGCATACACTTGCCAGAGCTTTATCTTTTTGTTGGACTTTTAAAAGGAAAAATCTTGGCTTTACCTACCTTTTCTATTTTCTGTTTGCTTTTAAAATTTATTCTTTTTACCACTTATCTTTACTAATCCATTCTACTTCATTTTGATTTATTTCATTGTTTTTACTTTTCAGTTAAAATTTATTTAGTTCCTTATTTCCAATTTTTTGTGGGTTTTTTTCTAGATTTCAATATGAATATGAAGATAGATATTTTTAACAGACTGAGAAACATTATTTTCAAGTTCCGAATATGGCACTGTATTATGTTTTTCTATTCAAAGAATCAATGAGTGAATTCACATTAAAACATGCGGTTAATGAAAGAGAAAAGACTCTGGTACATCTCATGAATTAAAAATATACAATTCAATGAGAATTGAGACATGTGGATGATTACTGTTTCTCTTCCATTGTTTCTACTTGTGCCTCAGTTTCAAATTCCATCTTCTAAAACTGCTAATTCAAAAGAAGTGTGTGCCCTGAGGAACATCTTTAAAAAAATGTAAAATCTCATCCCACTATTTCAAAAACTTTCTTCTTAAAACTATTTGACAGCCCTCATTCCTTTTTGGCCAACCAGTTCTCTGAGTTCTACCAAATTTTTCCAAAAGATTTTAATTTTTTTTTATAATGTGGAAAAGCGATTCATTTTAATTGAAGAGAACTTGTTCAGAATTTCCGAAATGAAATCTGAGCTGAGACAAAGAAAGCTTCAGATGGAGAGGCTAATTTTTCATAAGCTACTGAAAACAGGGGCAGTAAAAATCATCTGTCTGCGACCTTGGCATTTTTGGTTCCTGCCACAGAACTGAATGACCATTCATTGTTGTTCTGTGACTCCGCTCTTGTCTATGAATACGTGTATAGAACGGAGGCACACACAAGGACTGGTCTGCACTAGTTTAAATTGTTTATGGTTCCTTTTGTATCTATAATTCACAGTTTAAACATTCCTCTATCTGCATTTCTTGATATGCTCTTCAGAGTTAACACTGGGGCTTTGGAAGTTATGTCTGATTTATTACATTATGAGATGTCGCTATATCACTGACAGATTTCTGACACTGGTGCGTGATGTCTGTAGAACAATGTTTGCTCCTGCCCTGAGGTCATGTGTAAAGGACCTAGAATGATTGTGGGATCTGGGGGGAAGAAATGATTTCCCCAAGAATGCAATGAGAAGTGTGAAACAGGTGCTCCAGTTTTGGGGAGATAGTTCAGGAGCAAAGAGGCCGGGGTTAGAAGTTAGACAGAGGGGCCCGGGATTTAGCTCAGTGGCATAAGTGCCTGCCTGGCAAGTGCGAGGTGATGAGTTCGATCCCCAGTACTGCAAAAAAAAAAAAGTTAGACAGAGGCACGAGCTGACTCATGAATGCTGAAGAGGATTAGGCCAGTGAGGAAAGTGGTAACTGTGTTCTGAGTGGGAGTAATAGCAGGAGCAAAGTTAGGAAATTAGGAAGCAGCTTGGCACATGACAGGCAGATACAGGCCACGCCAAAGCAAGTGTGGGCAGGAGACAGGCCCCAGTCCATCAGAGCTTTGTGTGCCATACCAAAGAGGGCACTGCAGGTACCCACCGGGGTGGCATGGTCACATCGGAAAGGGTGTGGAATCAGGAAGGTCAGTCAGGAGGCCCTTGTGGTTGCCCAGCTGACAATAATGTCACTGGCATTAAGGAATCTGCCATGGGAGTAGTGAAGAGTGGAAAGCTTTGGTGATGTTAGATTTTGTGATGTACTACTTTTGGTCACTGATTGGATATGGAGCCAGAAGGAGTAAAATGACTTTGGCTTCTGGCTTCACCAGCAAGTGGATGGTAATACCGTTTATCAAGCCAGACCAGACAGGGAGAGGTTGCCTGTCAGATGCTGGTGGAGTGGCATATGCGGGGAGTGCGAGTAAGCAGGAAGGCTGGAGCTCGCTGCCTAGAAATGGCGAACTGACCAGAGGTGGGCAAGTGATGTTTGGGTTAGCTGAGTGTGGAGACCATGAGAGACACAGGCTGTATGGTTGTATGATTTCCTCCTGGGCTTGTGAAACAGAGGTGGATGCTAACTGATGTCCTCGTTTGGGCAGATGTCTCTCAGATGGACAGCAGGACGCACTTAGATGCAAAACTGTTCCATCCAACAGCAGTTGAGAGATGGAAGCAATGCAAATGTCTATCGGTGAATGAATGGATAAACAAAATATGGCCCCTTCACACAGTGCAAATTATTCAGCCTTGGAAAAGAAAAAAAATTCTGATCCAAATTATGATCTGGATGAAATTTGAGGACACTATGCTAAGTGACACGCACTAATCATAATAAGAAAAGTACAACTAGGTACCTAAGAGTAGTCAAATTCATAGGAACAGAGAGTACAATAGTGTTTGCCAGGGGCTGGCAAGGGGCAGTGGGCATTCTGAGAGATGAATGTATGAGAAGGTGGCCAGCAGAGGACTTTGGTTTGGGAGGTGAAAGCTGCTGAGTTCTGAGGGGCAGGACAAAGTCTGACCCTGAGAATTCAGAAGGGGACTGTCAGGGCAGGGGGACGCTGATGCAAAGGGAGGGAGGGACGACTGGATTGTGTGAGAAACAGAGCGGTGGATTTCAGGTCATAACTCTCTGGAGACTGGCTTGATCAGGAGAAAGCTTAGCACAGCTAGAGAGAGAGTTGGGCTGAAGATCTTTGAGAGGAAAACTGTGAACATTCACCATCATTTGCATGATTTGGTCAACTTGAGCTGTCATCCACCTGGATGGTGGTCTTCTTCCTGGAACCCAGGGCACAATCAGGAGGCTTCCTGAGGAGCCCAGCAGCTGTATCCCAAGGTGCTTGAACACAGTGCTTACTCGGGCCTTGTCAACAAGTCTCCTGGCGGAAGACTTCAGGAGTTTTGAAAATCACTACTAATTGTCACAACTCTGTTCTCTTCCAGGAGAAATTATAATGGAAGCCAAAGGTAGCAAGTTTCAACCTATACTTTCCCAGGTATTTGATATGTAAGAAGATATTTTATTATGATGCTAGGCATAAATTATTGCTTTAAGAATACTGTTTATGATTTTCTAATTGCTTTGCATCCCACTCTGAATTTTTATAGGTAAGATTGAAATGTTTTTCTTTCAGGAAAGTAAAATTTCAGGAAACTTGTAAGAATAAGAATAGCATGCACCTTTTACTGAGAGTCACTTCCAATTAACACATGTAAAATGGCTTTGGTGAAGCACACAGTCCTCTTACCCTAGGATACTTGGAGGCATATATGCTAAGGATAGGAATGAATAATCTCTCACAGAACCACAGAGTATTTACCAATGTGGGTGCACTGAGCATTAATTTAATTCTCTTAATTTACCATCTGTATTTCCATTTTGGCAGTTGACCCAGTGTTGCCCTTTTTTATTTCCTCTGAGATGGGATCCAGACCAGGGCCAAGTTATTTGTAACCAGTTGTCATGCCTTCCTGGTCTGCTTTAATCAGAAACATTTCTGCAACCTTCCTTTGTCTTTTCCAACAATGACACTTTTGCAGAGTATGTTTTCCCCTGCTTTTAAAACACAGAACAAACATTCTTCATTTTGTGTTTGTCTGATATTTCCTCGTGATTGAGTGAGGAAGCAAATACTATGCCAGTAGGTGACACAGTGACTGTATAGGGTTCTCATTGTAAAGGCCCTCCGTGCCTTTGTGTCTCTCATTAGGGGGGCCAATTTGTGTTGATTACTTTGCTGGGGCAAAATACCCAATACCCAAAGTTAAAGAGGAAAAGGTTTATTTAGCTTACAGTTTGTAGATGTTTGATCAAATGGCTCCAAAGTAGAGTGGCATGGCAGAGGGGCAACAGTTCAAGATGGCAGAAGACAGCAAAAGCAGCAAGAGCCAAAAAAAGAAGAGCAAGCCTCTTTTCCTCCCTTTTATTGTATGCAGGCTACCTGCCCTGGAGTGGATCCTTTACACCCATAGTACTCCCGGACCTTCTCTTGCACAGGCTCAGATGTTTACAAAGTGAGGCCCCTGACCTCCTGCTGAGTCACTTACTTAAACTTCTAGACTTCCCAAGTTGACACAGTGCATTAACCTTTACACTTGATGTGTGGAAACCTTAGATTGAATTCCCATCAGGACTACTATGCTCTGTTTACATATAAAGTTTCTGGATTGTTCACATTTGTTTTGCAGTGCTGGAAGTTGAACCCAGAGCCTCATGCATGCTAGACAAGTGCTGTATCCCTGAGATACATACCCAGCTACTTCCAGACCATTAATCGCAATCCAACCAGAGGCAGCAAGTACTTCTCTTCAAGGGCTCGCCTTTTCCAAAGTTAGCCCTACCTCTCATTTTCCTTTTATCTAAGGCTAATGTAGGTTCAATTTGAACCTTTAAACTTTGGTTGTAAAATACTCTTAGTTTAAGGTCTAGTGAACATTGTCCAAGCACTGTTTATCCTGCTTGTTGAAAGCTGCTGAAACTTGTTCCAGGACCTGGTCCTTTTCTGGTTAGCATCCTTAAAGGCTCAGTAGGCTTTTTTTGTTTCAGAGATCCCTCAGTCTCAAGATCTTTGATGGAACCAGGGGATGTGTTCTCTCCCCCTCCAGCTTCTAATTTGAAGGCTTCCTGAGGTCTTGAGAGGGACCTTGGTTAGGGCTTAGGCACTGTCCCAGGAAGAACATTTGGGGCCTTATAGCTTATATCTAGATGTACCCTCAAAGCTTCATCTGGTCATAGATGGGGGTCTTGCAGAAGTGGCTGGATATGAAGTGCCTGATGCTGGGATTGAGTCATGGTGCAATGCTAGAATCAAAGGCACGAGGAGTAAGGGTGTGAGTGTTATCCACCCTAAATGGCCTGCATAAGATATAACGGATAGAAAGAGCTGTTGTCCCTTGTTACTTTGCTAACGTCTGCCCGCCACAAACTGTTTCTCTTCTGTGATACCCCTCTACCATGCCACCCAGGCTTGGAGCCAGGCAATTATGGACTGAAACCTCTACAAACTGTAAGTTAAATAAACCTTTTTCCCCTTTAACTTTGAGGGTTGAGTATTGGGTCTTAGCAATGAGAGAAAAATAACTAGACATGAGGTTTGAGTATTTCCAAGTTTGGATGAGTTCAACTTGCATTTATGTGAGTACAGTGGTGCCTTGCTTCATGAATGAATTCTGTCACCAGAACTGCAGAAAGAATTAAGTTTGTGAACGGAAGTACCACAGTATAAATGGATAGAGGTACTCCTGAAAGAAAAGACCTTGCAGCTGTCTTTGAGGATTGAATGTAGTAAAACATGTCTGAGCCTAGATTTTAGCAAAGGACTTTCCTTCCCTGTGGGGAGATGACAGTGGCTGGCTTCACACTCAAGGCTGGGAGAAGTTACAAGGAGCGATTGATGGAGGGTGGGAGAAATAGGACTTGTTCCACCAAATATCAAGGTGAGGAATTACACACAGAAGAGAAATCAGTTTTGATATGCATTCGTCTGGGCCCAGCTCTGTCTGCTACAAAACAGCTTGATTTTTCACAAAAGAGACAGAGCCCATATTTACACACTCAAGGAATATCTGAACTCTCACTCATGGTCCTTATTTTTCAGGCAGGTTGGTGACAGACATTAGTTGTCAAAGCCACATTGTCCCCTTCAGCTTTGTGTTTCCTCTCCAGAACACACAGGAGTGGTGTGGGAGTCACCCCTGGAAGGGCTCGGAGTAAACATGAGTAAACTGCTGGGTACTAAGGCAAAGGGTTCAAAACGTCCCAGGTGATACTCAGAGACCTGGTTACTAGGATATGGTGCTGGACATTTGCAGTGACAGGGCAATCAAGACTGAGGGTGGGAAAGCCCCTCCAGCAAGGGCAGCCTTTGGGAATGGGTAAAGGGCCACACACTCACCTGACTTTGCAAGGAACAGAGGATATGGTAGTTTTTTCTAGATGTTTCCTCTGTAAGACCTGTCCTTACAAGTCCCCACACAGTGTTCCTGGCAGACTATTTGTTTTCTTGCTTATTGATTTTCCTTTTGCAAACAGAATTGGGAGATTCGGTATTCAACTAAGACTTCTATTATCAAATCTTAAACTCTTGGGCCAGGGAAATAGCTCAGGGGCATAAACCTGCCTGGCAAGCGAGAAGTCATGAGTTTGATCCCTGGTACCAAAAACAAAAACCTGTAACTTTCTGGTGATACAAAAGCTGATGAAAAAATATGGTATAAATTTAAACAAAAAAAAATATTGCAAGAAAAGAGACATTACCATTAATTCCACTTGAAATGCTTCCCCTTTCTTCTAGCACGGTTCTCCCACCATTCTAGCAGTTCTGGAGTGTCATTAAGAGGTAAAAATACAGTGAATTCTGCTCCCCGGTGTCATTCAGCAGATGGCTTGTTAAAACATTACCATGTGTCCTCTCCCACCTTATTCACTGGATCTGCCCCGTGTGACTTCTGACTGTTCCCCAAAATCAAAATGACCATGAGAGATGAATGTTTTTAATTGATTCAGAACATCAAGGCAGCCATAGCAGTGCAACTAAAGATGGGAAAGAAAACTTGCAGAACTGCTTCAGAAAGTGGGAAGACTGAGGGAGTAAGTGTTGGAAGAGAGCAGGGATGTTTTAAGGGGGATTGATAGCAATGTGTCTTTTACTGCATAATTTTTTAAAAATTGACATTCATTGCATTTTTTGGTCATATTGCGAAGACACAAATACTTGCCTGAAGTTAAGGGTCACTTTATTCACATTTTTACCTCCTCCTAAATACACTCACACCAGACCTTTGTCTTGGCTTTTCAATAACTGTGGGTAAGACGCTGAAATCAGTTGCTTCTCTGGCCAGCATTTAAACTGTCCCATTTGTCACCATTGTTCTTAGAGACTTCAACTCCTTTTGCAGAGATTTAAGTCACAAGATGCCCAGATGATTGTGAAGAAACCCAGGTCTTCAAACTGCTCAGGTCATAAAATTGCTTTTGGGAGGATAACTGTGTGGGGAGGGACAGACGGATGTGTCTCATGCAGGCCAAATCCTGAATGCTAAGCAGCCCAGAGAGAATTAGGGGCGTGTTTCCATTTAACATCATTCTTTGCTGACTCCTCTCCCAGGAAAATTGTCTGGGAGGAAACAAAATAAGGTGCCCTTCCCATTAAGCCTGTTTCCTTTAATTGTAGTAGTTGGGAGATGCTTTAAATCATGCTGTAAGGTATAATGGTGATTTTTTTTCTACCTCCTAGGCTGTAGAGGAATTTGTTTTAGAGAAGTAGTAATAGTAAACTTAAGGATAAAAGTCAGTATGCTGAATTTTCTTTTAGTTGTCCCTTTTAGAGATTTCTTCCCTCCATACTGGGGAAGAAATCCTTAAGACACTCAGGAAAGGTCAAGCGCTGCAGAGCGAGGTTGTTCTGGAGAGTTCATGGAAGAACTGTGGAGGGAGACGGTGGGAGAGGCATTTGAGGTGACACGGTGGGCTTTAAAAGTCAACTGTGGGCTTTATTGTGCTTGACTCTTGAGAAAATAACAGCGCGAAAGTGGCACAGTTGGTGGATGTGAGCAGTGTTACCAGGACCAGGCCGGGGTCCCACTGTGTTTACTGTAAGGATGACGCAGTCCCTTGTGTGTTTATTCAGTGTCACAGGGACTCGGCTGCAGAGATCCCCGGCAGAGATCTCTGTGAGGTCTCCATTGACTGCTCAGAAGGCCGAGGCCAAGGTTTATGGGCAGTCTGATATTTGTTTATCGACTCCTTGCGTTACTCTCTTGCCTCTTCTCCCCGCCTCTCCTCCTCTCCCCTCTCCCCTTCCCTGTCCCCCTCTGCCCTCCCTTTCTCCATCCTCTTCCTTTCATCCTCCTGTAGCCCTTATTGTCTTATTCCCTCCTTTCCCCTCCGGCCTTTCCCTCTGCTCTCTCTCCTTTCTCTTCCTTTAGAGGATGTGGCTCAATTCCACCAAGACAGCAGACACTTGCTGTTCCTCTTCTGAGTCAAGCAAGTCTCCGTGAAGTCCCATGGCTGGGGGTGGTAGCTCTTGCCAACCCCCAACCCCATCACCCGCCTCCCTCCCTGCTTCTGCCCTGCCTGTTCCTGGCCACCAGCCTTGCCAGCCTTTGAAGTTTCCCACCTCCATCCAGGCGGCCCTTCCTTTGGGATCCATCTCTTCAGACCCGCCCTTTGCATGTGGCTCTTTCTAACCAACTCTAAGCACTTTGATTTTTTCTTGCCCCTCTCCAAGCCTTTGCCTGTACCGTTTAGGTAGATGCTTGTCTATACTCTCCTTATATTATTTAAAGGCTGTATTTACTTTGTGTTTCAAACAAAAAAAGGCACGGAGCAGTCATTGCCTTTCTTTTCTGTCCCTTGGGTGCCTGCACATGGCTGACTGTGAGGCTGGATTCAGGTTGGTGGTGGCTTTATTGGCGGGGACAGCTGGGGCCTGAAAGTCAGGCAGGGCAGATTCACCTGCTCTGGTCTTGCAGGGGGGACAGTTTCAATGAATAAATGAATAAATATGAATGTTTTGCACATCCTCTATTGAGTAATAACATTGGTTTTGTCATAATTCTTTAAAACAACAACAAACAAGAATAAGTGGATGTGGTTTATGGGGTATCATCCAGAGCTTAGACTTTTATTGACAAGGGATTGGGGAAACCTCATTTGTCTTCAGGGGGTGGGTCATGAAAGAACTCAGTATTGACTGGAAAAAAGTAGTCTATTACAGATTTAGGAAGCAGAACTTTCCAAATGGATTTTTTTCCTATGGGCTTTCCAAGGTTTCTACATATTGATGATAATATTGACTTGAAAACAGTGGATCATTAAAGTTAGTCGGGAAATGCTTTACTTCTTTTTAAAGTAAAGGTTATTCAGGTAAAGCTTGAATGCAAGAAAATGTATCTATTTTAAGTATCTATTATGACAAAATTTGACAAATTTGTCATTTGTATAATGATTATAATTATCAATAGATACTGTGTCCCATGTGGTAGCCCCAATTATATTTGATTAGTTAAATTCAGTCAACTACAATGAGAAGCAGTTCCTCAGTTGTACCAGATGCATTTCAAATGTTTGATAATTGGTGTGATGATTGTCTACCATATTGTACAGGGCAAAGTATAAGGCATCTCCATTACTGCAAAGATTCTGCAGTGTTGAACAGCACTGGTGTTAAACACTTTCATCTCACGAAGAAGTTCTTTGTGCTCTTTCTTGGGAAATCCTCAATACCTATACCCTGGTCTCTGAAAATCATGGGTCTGAATTGTTACTCTGAACTAGATTTGTGTCTTCTAGAGGTTCATATGTATGTACTCTTTATTTGCTTTCTTTTGCTTAGCATGGGAAAGCATATGACTTACATATGCTGTTAATGTGTAATGAATGCCCTCCTCTCTACTGCTGAATAGTACTCCACTGTGTGGGAGCACCACAATTCATGGGTCTACTCACTTATTGATGACATTTGGACTCTTTCCATTTTACTCTGATTATGAGTTCAAGGCCAGCCTTAATTACATAGTGAGACCCCGATTCAAAAAAAACAAAAAAGAAAAAAAAAGACTTCTATGTTTTCTTTGAGAAACTTTAGAGTTCTAAATTCTACATTTAGGTCTATGATACATTTGAGTTAACTTTTGAATGTTGAGTGTAAGGTAATCATTTTTTTAAATAGTGAAATCTAGTTGCTTTATCTCTTTTTTTTTTTCAGATAATCCATTTTCCCATTGAAGTGCCTTGAGATTTTTGTCAAAAATCATTAATTTTTCTTCTTTAAATAGATTTTGCTTTGAATTATTTCTCTACATCTATTTCAGAATGAATAGAGCAGTTTCCTTTGATTCTATAATTACATGACCAGTAAAAGCCATAAAATAAGACCAGAAATCATACTACCCATTATTAAATATGTAGAATTTCAGATGAAGAGAAGCCTTGTTCCAGATACTTAAGTTTGGTAATGTCCACAGGTTGCAGAGTTTTTTCAAATGCAAAGGCACACTGAAGTCACACACACACACACACACACACACCCTCACTGAAAACAATCCTGCTCTATAGAGTTGATAAAGTTATCACAATTTAAACCTTTCTATATTAGGAGTGCCAAAATAAACCAATATCTAATTCTATGACAAAGCCAGAAATATGGGAAAGAAAACCCAGTGGCTATAAAAAGAGATCTAAAATTTTAATGATTTAAAAATAGCCTCTACATACAAGATGGCAAATAAAGTAATACAGATGGAACATTCTGCCTTTGAAGATGTAAAATATCACCACATAGCTTAGAATAAGTCTGTTATCTCCTAAGAAATATACATCATACAAAGAAATCTACAAGGGCAGACTTTTAATGTCTTCAAGTGTTACTGGTATTCAGCAACTCCCCTCCTCCACACACATTTATTTGTCATGTAACAAAACACTTTTAAATCTTCTTTTGGTAGTGTACAACTTTGAGAATGATAATATCGGTTATTTTGAAAAGCACCTTCTATAATTTCCACTTATCTCTTTAAATCACCTCAGAGACATGCATTTCCCTTAAATCCTTTCCTGGTCCAGTAGTTTGGTGGTTCAAAATTAGAAAGCTAATTTGGTCAAGGAATCTACTGCAAATATTGCAAATGAAAACATGTTTTCAGAAAGACCAGAGTACTGTGGTCTAAAAGATTATAGAGGGCAGAGCTTCTTGGCAAGGCCTGGTGGGAGTATTTTATCTGCCCATGATGAATCTGATGGCTGTGCCTGGTCCACACTGGCAGCTGAGAGAAGACAGAGAATGGGACGGATGCTGGGACTAGCTGTGAGACAGGGGAGTCTTAATCATAAGGACACTAGCCACACAGAGTTGTGAGGGTCAGAGGGACCCTCTGAAGCTGCTCTGAAAATCAGGTCTGCATATGTGAGTTTCAAGGAGGGTACAAGACCAAGCAAAAAGACCAGGATGTGGCCAGGTAACTGAAGGTCAGTGACCAAGGACCTGGCTGGTTTCCCTGGTAATGGGATAGAAGTGTGTACTGGACATGAGGAGTCAGAAAGGCATCTACTTACAGCTGGCAGAATCATTCCTTGTTTTTGTGGAAAGGACATTCTGATCTGTCTTCATGAATTCTTGCTACAAATGAATTTTTTTTTTTTACAACTCTGTAAATATCCTTTGGAAAACCTAATGGCTGAATCACTCACAAATGCAGAAGATTGGATAACCCTAGGGAAACAAATATTATCCTTTACTGTAGCTACCTCTCAGTATTGAAATAGCCAGTCCCAACTGTAGACATGGCCTCTTGGTAACGTGTTTCTCCTAAACTAGCTGGGCCTGGGTTAACATATGCTTTCTGAAAGTCGCCTTCCAAGAGAGCTTTTCAACCAAAAGTGGGTGGTTTGCTGCAATGTATTCTAGGCAGTCAGTTTTGAAAGAGGTTTAAAATAAGAATAAGGCGTACAATGCTTCATTGTGTGGGAGATGAACACTTGTAAATATACCATATTTCTCAGATTTGTGTGTGCCGGGCTGAGTCTTTACTACTACATGTAGAGCAATATTAACAACCAGCTGAAATGTATTCTAAACAATAAGAATTTTTTAAAAACTCCAAAATGCAGCATTAGGAGGTGCTTACTAAGGTGCTTCTTAACTCATGTTTCTTAAATGGAATGTATCAGACAAACATCTACAAAAAATAAAACCCCCATGAATACACAGTCATCCACACGCACATGGACACATTTCTGTACAGTTTATGTCTTAGATGCTTATATGTATACATAAGAATCACACAGGGAAAAAAGAAAAAGATTTCCCTCTCCAGCTTCCCTGAATTTCTGAAAGTTGTCTAACTCATAAAACGTTAAAATATTTCATCTTCGTATAAAATATCTACAAAAATAGATAACATTTACAAAAACCAGATGGTTCTTCCAGTTTTCCTGAAGTGACCATTCACGCAGTCCCTCTCTTTCTCCTCCTCCCCTCAGAATGTTGCCATCTCTAACAAAGAGCGCTTGAAGAGCTGAGCGTTCCTGGACAGGTCTGTCACCTGGTGGACCATCTCCTGCAGAGCGGTGGTGCTGGGGTAATGCAGGGCGGCCATCTTGGTCGCCATCACTATGGTCTTGAGCTGTTCACAGAGTTGGTTGCTAGAGTTCATGACTTTGTTGCGAATGTCCTGTGCAGCCACCTGCCTTGTCAGTGTGTCTCCAATGAACACCAGTTTGTGCGCACTCAGGATGACAAACTTGCTGTGGGCCACAAAGATCCGAGGAGGCTGGGCTGAGCTGACACAGCTGAAGAGGGCGTCGATGGCGTTGAGGAGGGAGATGAAGTGGGTCTCACACTGGTCATAGTAGAAGCAGAGCAGCTGCCTGTCCTGAGCCCCCACGCTGCTGTTTGTGGTTGGGAGGTTCTGAGAGGGCTTCCACTTGGACATGTCGTTCTCCACAGGCTTTGTAATTTCTTGTTCTAACAGCTGGAACTGACTCAGCTGAAAGGAAGACAAAAGGAGAGTGAATGAAGAGCCAGGCAGCATACTGTAATGGAAATGAACCTGGGCATAGAATTGAAAGACACTGGATTTAATTCTTGATTTGCATCAGATGCTTATTAGCTGTCAGGCCTTGGTCAAGCCACCTTGCTTTCTAAACTGTACAATGCAGATGCTGGGGAAGATGAACCCTTAGGAATCTCCCAGTGCAGACCTTCTATATTTAGATCTCTGGTCTCCGCTGGCTTCTGGCTGGATGCAGCATAGGGTTTGGATCACAGCCTTGTCACCTAGGCCTTTCTGGAGGGTGAATGAATTAATACTTACAAAGTGCTTAGAACAGTGTCTTGTATAGGGTTGGCTGTGTGTAAATGTCTATTTAAATGTTGAATGGTGCCAGTGGAAGTCAAATGTTGTGAACTTTTAGTCAAATAAATCGCCAACATTTTGCTCCTTTTTTGGGGGGAAAGATATGATTCTCCAAGATGTTCAGATGAAATACACTATTCATGATGTTTTCCTATTTCTCCTACTCTATCTGGCAAGATGGGTAGATTCTTTACAGCCCAGCCCTATGGAAGGCTAATGCATATAGATATACTTGTTCTTGGAGAAAAGACTACAGCTGAGGAAATCTAAATGCTAGTTGTGCATCATAATGGTTAGCCTCTCTCCGCAGCTGTTAAAAGAAGGAACCCATACAGAGTCATGTGTGTTAGCTTTCTTGCTTCTCTCTTCACTGTCCCCAGCTGGAATATTATTTAAGCTGCAGTTATAATAATTTGTAGCTATTCTGCCAAGACTCAGGAGACCTCCCTTTTGTAGGAAAGGATTATCTGTGATTGGATTTTAGGTCTCAGTGAATCCTCGCAGGCTGATGCAGGGTTGAGTTGGAGCAGGAATTGCCTCAGCTGGCTTCTCCTGAGAGAAATGCACAGCCAGTGTGACTTTTCTATAAAATCTGCTTCTTAGGAACTACTATGATTTCAGCAAGTTTGCTACAACTTTACTGTCTACTTAGCCAAATGCCTATGCAAACACAACAAGATCCAGGATGATATTCCAAAGTATTTCATCATAATAAATCTTTCTTTCTTTCTTTCTTTCTTTCTTTCTTTCTTTCTTGTACTGGGAATTGAACTCAGGACCTTACACTTGCCAGGCAGGCACTTGTGCCACTGAGCTATTGAATTATATTTCATATAGCTTATGCATTTGTGAATATGTGTATCAGTGTATCATCTCATTATATGGGGGCACGTATGTTCCATTTTCTAGGGAGTAACTGAAGTTCAGGGAGATTACGTGACTTGTCTAAGGTGACATAACTGGTTGGTCAGAAAGCAAGGATTAAAGCTCAGGTTTCCAGAGGCAGCAGCTGTTTCATGCACCATTCCATTTCATTTCATCTTAGAAGGCTTGTAAATCTTCAGTCCTTTTTTCTGTATTTTTATGCCCTTGTCTTAGCCATACTCCCCATTATCTACCCCACTTATACTCAACTTTTGAGTTGAATATATCCTGCCCAGAGTCCTTAGTAAATGTTATACTTTGAAGACACAATTTCCTATCCTCCTTCTCTTACACTGAACCATACACAGACAAGACACAGCATTCTGTTGTTGTTGTGTGTGTGTGTGTGTGTGTGTGTGTGTGTAAGAGATAGAGAAAGAATTATGATGAAACAGAACCACTGCAGGGAACAGGTCACTGGATGAAATGCTATCATAGGAAGGGCCTGGTGAGGCCCTTCACGGATTCTGTAAAATTAAAGGAAAGCTAAATGAATATGGTGGAGAGGAAGGTCAGAAAATAGGGAGGATGGAGCAGATACAGAGAGCGAAAGTAAGAGAAGCAGGTTGGGGGAAAGCAAAGGAAGCGTAAGGAGAGAGAATATGCAGTTCTAGTTTTCTCCAAACTAGGTTATAGCTTCATGTTTTGTTCTTGAATTCTATTACTGTGGCCTCAATTTAAACTCATTTGCTTGGGTGAGCTCCAGTGGGTCTTCTGTCTTGAGATGAAAAGCCTTAAGCCAACTAGTTCTAATATGTATTAGCAGGCATAGCCTGAAAAGAAGTGCCATTTGGATGTAATCCAGGTACATCCAGCTGGATTAGCAAGGCCATAAACCTTCTCTTTGTTCTTACACCCTATTATATGCCTTGGAGCTTATTTACACCAGTGTGCTGGAGGATCTGAATCATAATCTTTTGAAGTTATAATTTCCCTACTAAGTTGGAAGCCTTTCCACCACCAAAGAGTTTTTGTTCCAGTTGAGCTTACCTGATGATGCTCCAGCTGCATCTTGCTCTGTTTGATGATATTCTCTTTTTCCAACAGCTCCTTCTGTTGCCTTTCAAACTCCTCTTTGCCCTATTATTTTTTCAACATAAAGAACACATTACATCTTCCCCTTGAGTCACCTATGCTAACAATTTCATTGACAACTGTATATACTCTCTCTCGTCATGCCCCACCTTGGCCACTTCCTCCATGCCCAGTTAGACCCTGTGAATCCCACAAGGAGGACAGGCTTCTCAGCCAGCTGTCCAGTGTCACTGTGGAAGCAGAGGCTGAAACCTAAAGCTCCTTTCTGCAAGGGTTCTGAGCTACCTTACCATTTTCAGAGAGCTTCCAATGATCCTTTAAGAAGTACAATTTCTCATGGTTCTTTTGTCATAAATTATATGTGAACTCACAAACTTCCAAATATTTTTCTAACTGTGGCCCACATTGCCTTTCTAGTTTCTTTGAATCACCTCTATCTCTCTACTCCAAGTTAGTACTTCCTGGAGTTAGACTGTCCTGATTTGATGGCCAGTGAGGTGAATTTATACTTCCTCAGCACCAGGTGTGGCCAAGCTGACCTTGCTCCTCTGGCTCACACTCAGGGGGCACTGGTAGTTTAACAGTTTTCAGTGTAATTAGTGCATGGCTTTCAACCAAAAGAGAAGAATGGCAGAATAACATAGAACACACTCTAAATTCTAAGTAACGAATCTTGCTAGAGTGCTTTCAGCCTCAAAGTGGAAGGGCAAGCTGTCAGAGTCCCAGGTCAACTTGGAACTTGGTGGAAATTCCACATGTAGAAGGCAGGCTGTGATTACACAGTGGCCCAGAGGCAAGTTAAGCTCTAAGCCATCTGGAAAATGCCCAGTTGTCTCCTAAGTAAGCCTGAGATGGGACAAGGTATCTCTATGAATAATTAAATACACAGGCGCACACACACAACACACACACTCTATAGACCTAGGGAGGACCTTAGAAATTCCCCACATATAGAAGTTCTCAATTATTTTTCATAACAATAGAAACTTTCTTTCAAATAAACTATGACACAGAACTGTATCATAAAAACCAAATGGAAGTGGAGTTGGTATGGTCATCAGAGGATCTGCTATCCTACTTGGTGAGTCTCTCGCTCTCTGGAAATTTATCAATGGGATCTAACCCCACCCAGCAGCTCATTCATTTTGCAAATGATAATTAAGGCCCAAGGAAGTTAATACATTGGCCACACAATTACTGTCAGAGCACGGCCTCAAGCCAAGGCCACAAGGCTTTCAGGTCACTGTTCTTTTTAGTGTTCAGGGTACTTCCAACTTCCCAACCTTGGGACTGACATTAATCATGCTTTCTGCAGCCTAACAGCCCTGTGTGCTCCTCGTGTGTGAGGGTGAGAAATCTGTGAGTCTGGTTCTTTACCTGGAGGTGGACGTAATCATAATCATCCATCCAGCTCCTCTCGGAGCCATCGCTGCTGCTGCAGTCAGGTGGCTGGTCCTTGCCCAGGGTGGGGGGCATTGGTTTGTTGTGGGCCTGGGCTTTGCAGTCACCAGGGCGAAGCAGCTGCATCTGGGAGCCAGCGTGTGGGTACTCGGTTGAGTTCATGATGCTTTCGGGCCCGTTCTTTAGGTGCAAACTGCCGGGGCCTGGTCTGAAGAGGGTTTCTGCGTTGGTGTTGATGGTAGTGGTCAGTTGCTTGGCATCATCAGGCACCGTCTTGGCCACCATCACAAACCGGTCCAGATCATCGCATTTGTTTTGGGGTTTGTTGATGGCCAGGATATTCAGGGACCAGCTGCATTCGTTTAAGTCATGGCTGGTTTGGCTTAGGATCTGGTGGGAATCTTCCACTCTCTGCAGCTCCCTCTTCATTTTGTTGTGCAGCACGAGTTCTGGGAGGCAGGAGGCGTTGGCCACGGCTCCCTTGGCAAAGTGCAGGTACTCCCGCAGGAATAGCTCCACCTTGTCCACGGCTGTGCGGATCTCGTTGATGTGCCTCTCCATGTACCCGTAGCACCGCCAGTCCGTGGTCACCAGTGCCATCAGGCTGCAGACGCCTGTCTCCAGGGACTGCTGGAGCCGATGGAGCCGCTCGATGGCGGAGTCTGGATCAAGGAAGAGTCTTTTGTCCTGAGGCGGGGAGGCTGACAGTGAGGACTCCTTTGAGGAGGTGGACGATGTGGACATGTTACTCCTGGTACTCCCTGTGCTGGAGAAAGACAGCCGGTTGATGCCATCTACCAAGTCCCGAGAGCCTTTGGAATCCGGGGGGTTGTGCAGAGGGACATCATAAACACCATTTCTTTCTTCAGGACTTGCTTTCTCACTGGCTTCCGCTGGTGGTTCCAGAAACTGAACTCCCCGGGGGACATCGTAGGCATCATTCTGAGGCTGTTTCAGCGGATGGTGCAGGGAAAGGCTCTGGTGCCTTCGCGTCACCGGCTCAGCAGCCCCCGGCCCGTCGCAGCTGTACTTTGTGTGGAGGTCCTTGCCCCCTGGCTTGGCGCTGGTGGGGGGGATGTCATAGACCCCCTCGGGTCTCATGTCGGCCCTGCCGGCTTGTTTCACTGGAGGGGGGAAATCATATTCCTTTTCCCGAAGCCCCACCTCGTCTCGGCAAGCAGAAGGCGGGATGGCATAGATCTGAAAAGTAAACAAAAAGCACAACCCTTACTTGTTCCGTTGGCCCTTGGGAGCATGTGGACACTGAGCAGCCCATGTGAATGCGCCCAGGGTCTCCTTCTGGCTCCTCCCTCCGACAGGAGGCAGCACCCAGGGTGTCGCAGGGCTCCCCCTCCCTATCCACGGCAAGCAAGCCCTCCTGGCTGAGCTGCTTGCCCCTGGGTCCCAGGCCCGTTCCCTAACCACCTCCTGGGCGTCCTTCCTGAGAGACAGATGACGCATTTATCTGCTGGGCTTAGGGTCAGGACCCCTGCAGTCTTGCTTTGGTCTCCCTGGTCATCATGCCAACTGTGCCAAGCCATGTAAGTCACCTAAGTGTTTTGAGACATAATCCCTTTATCTGTAAGAGGAGACACCTTTACTTCCAGTGGGGGCATCCCCACAAAAAGAAACTGAATCCATCCAATGAGCTAACTCCTACATGTGGACTAAGTCTAAAGCCCTCTCTAAATAGGAGAAGTATTAGAACTTGCCAGACTGAGCTCAGTCTCTTTTTTTCTAGTTGGCTCCCCTTATTGACCTCCCTATTTTTAAGAGGAGCCTCTAAACTTGGAATCCCTAAAATTCTTCCTCTCCCTGCTTCCCACCCTCTCTCCCTCTCTCTCTCCTGCCCTCCTTCCTTCCTTCTTTCACCAAGACTAGTTTTTCCCCTTTTGGGTTTGCCTTTCTTGTTTTATTCCAAATGACAACACACACACACACACACACACACACACACACACACACACACACACACTCCTTTTGTGACTGCCCTCAGTGGCACACTTACTCCTTTCATAGGAGGGATGTCATACACCCCTTGAGGTTTTAGCTCTCCCACTGGAACCGAAAATGCAGCACCTTTCATGGATGAGGGAGGGATGTCGTATACCTGAAGAGAAACGCTTTTGTTACACACAGTGGAAACGTCTGCCTTTATTTACCAGGTTACATACATGCTTGATCTCTGTCAGCATTCCATGCCATAGGGACTGAGGGAATTTAAAAAATATATATATCTGTGTCCTTTGAGTTAGATTGAAAATAAACATGACCTTAAGCAGAGTATCTATCCTGTCTGTTCTTTAAGTTGTAATTTAAATTTTATACTTCAAGAATAAAATGGTAAGCCAATAAAGCAACAAGAACTTTCTTAGATAAAACACTAGGGTTTCTCAAGAAGGAAAATCCAGAAAACACGATTTTTAAAAACTGGCTCAAATGGCCTCTGGATTGATGATCTAGCCAAAGCCTTATATGAAATATACCTAATTTGTGAACTTCCTTTCCTCTCTGGGCCAAAGAAGGCTGCACCCAGAGTCCCCGGGGGCTGTGCCCCTGCACCTACCCCTTGAGTCGCGTGGGAAGGAGGGATGTCGTAGGTGTCCTTCTGGTATCTGGACGGGTACTCATACACGTAGCCGTGGCCAGTCCTCACGGGGGTGACCACCTGTAGGGGAAAGCACAGAGGTGTAAAATACCAAGCCGGAACCCCAAGTGAGTCTCCTGGGCTCCTAACTGGGCATTTATCTCATCTGTCTCCCTTACAAAGAAAAGAGAGGAGAGGAAGAGAGTGAAGAAGGGAAATAGAGAAAAGGAAGAGACACTGGGTTAAATTTTTAAACACTGGGTTAAATTTTTTACAAAGAAAAGAGAGGAGAGGAAGAGAGTGAAGAAGGGAAATAGAGAAAAGGAAGAGACACTGGGTTAAATTTTTAAACACTGGGTTAAATTTTTTACAAAGAAAAGAGAGGAGAGGAAGAGAGTGAAGAAGGGAAATAGAGAAAAGGAAGAGACACTGGGTTAAATTTTTAAAACCTTCTTGGATTCCGGTATGAAGCAAGTCTTTGAGCTATCTCTGTTGCTCTTATGGTCACGAAATCATATCAGAGTTCATCGACTAAAGTCTCAGTTTCCACACCGAGACTTTGGGTTTAAATTGTGTTTACGCTTTGTGTTTAAATTAGGAAAGTCCTAGAGGATCCTCCCAGAGAGGCCCAAGGCAAAGCAGGCCAATTTTTTTTTTTAAAGGCTCTGAAACTTTGTAAAGTAACTAAGCCAACAGTTTGGCCACTTAAAATTCCTCTCATAGCTTCATCTAGCTTCATATAGTAGGCCTCTTCATCTGACATTATGATGATGATTATAATTAAAATTCCATAGGTCACAAGAGTGCTTCTACAAAGTCAGTGATCAACAGCACAGTCCTTAGAAGCTTCAAGAAGTTTTCAACTTAACTTAAGAAACAAATGGAATACAGTTGTCTCTCACGGTGCATACTGGATGGGCTTGGGGACCCTCTTCAGATGCCAAAACCCATGGATGCTCAAGTTCCTTACAGACGACAGTGTAGCATTTGCATAGAACGAACATGCATCTCCCAGCATCTTAATCATCTCTAGATTGCGTGTACTGCCTAATCTGATGTAAATGCTGTGTCAGGAGTTGTTATAGCCTACGGCTTAGTGAACAACGCCAAGTAAAACGCTCACCCATGTTCAGGACAGAGCCAAATGTTTTTCCACATATTTTGATGTGCAGTCGGTGGGTCCTGAGATAAACAATTGACTGCCCTGATCCAGTCTCCCAACCTCTGCTCTCCGATCATTTCCCCATTTGCACCAGGGGAGCAAACATCCCCTACAGCTCCTGCATCCTTGGATGATGGGAATCAGATGTACTTACTGCGGCTCTGGCATCTGAGCCAATGCCAATGGAATGACTCTCACCCTTCAGACTCCTGTGTTCCTGTTTACCTACAGCACTGGTACCCTAAACATGGGTTGAGACATTATTCTAACTTGACTCATTTTGCAATATGCCGAATCCTCCCAGGGCTTCTGAATTGCCAGCATTTTGTTTTTGCCTTCCTCCCACCCCCAGTCCCCAACTGTATCCACTTCATGAACTGCCCATGACATCTCTGAGAACAGACACTGCAAATTAAGAAGAGTCAGTTGTTCCCTAAGAAACCTTTATCTTTTATCCTTTCTCTAATGTGAAAACTCTGGCATCGGGCTGCCTATAAAACTATGTAGAAAATGCTATACAAGTCTGTCTTGTATCAAAATGGGTGGAACACAGCCCGATGTACCAATGCCCTTCTCCCCGGGGGCTCTAAGATGCTGTTAAAATCCCTGGTGCTCCCAGCTGAGTATTTCTTGCATTGAAGGTACCAAGAGATTAGCATGCACTCAGCATCTCCATCAAGTCTCTCCCAGGCTTGAAGGCTTGTCGGCACAGAGGGGCCACTGTAAACCAGGATGGCCTCTGCTAAAGCAAAACACACCGTGTTCCTCACGCCCTTCTATACATTTTTGTTTTTCCTTTTTTTGTGCTCACTATTGTCCAGAAGAGGAATGAGCTGCTCTTAGTCTATCTCATCATCTCCTCTATTTATAACTCTCTATTTTGGCTTCATAATAGAACCTGCTCACAACACAGCTTTTGTTCAGCCTACACGGAGCCTTTCCAAGCCTGGCAGTTTGGGAATGGAGCTAAGGGAGGGCCAGGCCTGCTGCAGGCCAGCCTGGCTGTGCACCCTGCTTTTAAAAAGGGGAGGGAGCAGCAGGTGGGGGTGGTACTGGCTTCTGAAAGTGGCACTGGGTGATGTGTGAACACAGGACCTAACCCTGCAAAAAGGTCCCTAGTGAAGCTACCCCTTCCGGCAGGGACCCACGCTGGCAGAGAGTGTTCGTGCTTCTCGGTATTTAACGTCTCGCTTCCTGACAAATGTCACAGAACCCCAACTTGCTTTCTCTTTCTCATTTAGAAGCTGCCTGTGGTCATCTGGTTTTTAAAAACTTCACATTCCAAACCAGTTATTTTCCTTGTTTATACATTCAAAGAAACAGATGGTGAAAACCGCAGGGGGAAAAAGCCAACAAAGTACAACCTCCTCTGACTCCAGCATCCCGAACGGCACAGACTAACTAACTAGCACTGGTCTGCAAATGGCATTTCAACAGGACCAGCGTTTTCCATCTGGTCGGATCCATCCAGGGCCCTGAGTGCTCTGCGCAGTGACATCTGGAAGATCGGAGAGCCAGAGCTCCTGGGCAGCCGCTGCCTTGACCTCTTGCCTGGGTGGTCTTCATGCCAACTGCGTGTTCTGTCCTTAGAGGAAAGTGCTGACCGAGCCTTACACAGTCTCCAGTTCTGCGGTTCATTAAAGCCTGGTCTTCTTGCTCGCCCGAGCACACAGAAACCTCACTGTCACATCCTCACTCTACCTCCGAGCACCGCGGAGCCTTGGCCTCCAGGCACATGGTCTCCCGGGCATTTTTATGGAGAGGCGTTGAGGGAATCGCTACACAAAGGGTATTTTTGAACTAATTTTCTCAATGAAAGCAAGTCAGGTTTTTCATTTCCTTTTCCTTCTCCATTTGTTTTTCTTTTCTGCATTCCTTTCATTCTCTGTATGCATTTATAGTTATGAGGGCTTAGCCTTAGGGATTACCAGACTGACCTCTTAATTCATTCGTGTTGTCTGGCAGAGGGCTAAACTGTGAGGTCCTGGGGGGCCCTGTGACCACACGCTACTGCGACTTTGCACTTTCGGATGTGGCTTTTTGGGCCCTGTCCCATGAGGAATCCAGCCTTGCTCAGATGTTAGTACAGTAGTCTTGTCAACTAACAGGACAGTACCAAGGCACAGCCATGGGGAAGAGCTATGAAGCAGAGAACATGGGTACACTGTTGCTGGGTGAGGTGGCGCAGGCCTGTGACCTCAGCACTCCAGAGGCCGAGGCAGGAGGATTGCTGGTAACTTGAGCCTGGTCTACATAGTGAGCTCCAGGCTACCTGAGCTAACTAGTGAGACCTTGTCATTAAAAAAAAAAAAAATAAAGCAAAACAAAACCAAAGAAAAAGGCTAGATACTAAGTATTTTTGTTTGTTTTGCTTGTCTCTTTAATTGATTAATTAATCAAGTAATTAATTAGTTAACTAATGGGGGTTCTATGTGATACCTCCATACACGCACAGAGCATTTAGGAAAAGCCGAGTCCACTGAGTAAATCTTCAAGGCTGGGCCCTGGCAAGATAGGATCAAAAGACCAAGGCTGGGGTTACATTAGTTCTCTAGTCTGTTTACATGAAAACAAGAAAACAACCTCAGCTCGCCCCACTGCATGATTTAATGATGTTTGACTCAGCACATTTGCAGCCTCAGGTCTTGGCTCCAGGAGCTGTTATTGTGACCTCTGTGTCCACAGGTTCCCTGCCCATCTACACTTAATCTCAGATGGAAAATGTAGGGGAAAAGCCACATCTCTACTGTACCTACATGGATTCTTTTCCTTGTCATTCATTATTCCTCAGACAAAACAGCAGAGCCACTATGTACATAGCATTTACATTGCAAGCGGTATCGTGAGTCATCTAGAGAAGATTTAAAATTCACAGGAGGATGTGTGTAGGTTTTATGCAAATGCTGCACAATCTTATATAAGGGAGTTGAGCAGCCATGGATATTGCTACTCTTAGGAATCCCAGAACAAATTCCTAGGGAGTTCAGAGGGATTTTACTTTTGTCTTGGGGGATTTTGAAAGCCATGCAACTTCAGGGGCTAAAGAGGAGAGTTACTATTTGGATAGTGGCAGGCAGGAGGCAGTGTAGACTGAAAATCAACAGATGTGAGAATAAGTGGGCTGGAACAGAGGCTCCAGAGTCCTTCATTGATGTTTCCACCTTTGCCTGGGCTGATACCTACAGCAGAGCAAGGACCTGCACCCAGATGTTTGCAAGGCCAAGCAAGCAGGGTGTGGAGAGATAACTCACATCTCCTAAAGAGGTGGCCATGCCTTGGCCCCAGCCAGCTGCTGCCCTAAAGAAATTCTGTTGTCCGATCTTTTGCATTTTCAGCAGAAGCTCACTAATGTGAATTTTTATGTGAAATCTCCTGGTTTTCAAAATTGGCTTAAATTTTTAAAGCAGTATCTTGACCTCATTAAACACATCTTGGGGCCCTGGGCTGCCAGGCTTCTTCATATTTTGGGGCTCCATTCTCAGAGCACTGAGGGCAGCCCAACACTCATATCAACCCCCTCCTCAGAAAGACCCCACAACTTCCTCTTTCCTCCTTGCCCTGTGTGCCTCCACCTCTTGCCTTTGAGATACTCTTCTTTCTCTCCTCATATCCCGATCATTCTGTTTCCTCTGACACAGGAACGAGCTTCTCCCTTTCACTGCACCCTCAGGATGCCATCTCCACATCTCGGATGTTACTTGTCAACTGTGAACTCACTGTGTCAGAGCATCTTGTCTTTTATTTCTGCACACTGGAGTCACAGACCACTTCGTATTTGTACAGATGGAAAGTGCAGGGCTTACCACTGTGCCTTCAGTAGAGCTGGTGTAGATAAATGCATCCACTGAAACCATGTATAAAGTGAAGGAAGATTCAAGACTTCCCTTTATGGATTGTGTCTGGAGTCCCCCCAAGGCCACATGTAAACTGTGGAGGGGTAGTAGGCAGGATTTTCCTAGGCAGCTGAAGCTAGACTTTGTGATTGGTTTGTTGTCTAGTGCTGAGATCAGGTGTGTGGGTGCTACACCCGCCCTAGAGCAGGTAACCTGCATACAACATAAGGGAGGGAAAGGGTTTGCTTCCCTCTTTTGCTCTTGTTGCTTTTGCTGTCCTCCACTCTCATGAACTGTTGACCCTCTGCCATACCACCCTGTCTTGGAGTCAACTGATTGAGGACTAAAACCTCCACAAACTGTGAGCAAAATAAACTTTCCTCCTTGAACCTTGGATGTCAGATATTTTGTCTCAGCAATGAGAGAGAAGTAATTATGACACCTTCCTTTCTTTTTTTTCCCTGGTGCTGGGCATTGAACTTGGTACCTTTATACTGAGCTACCTTCCCAGCCTTTTTAGTTTTTGTTTTTTGTTTTGTTTTAAGACAGGGTCTTACTAAGTCACTACATTACCCAGACTGGACCTGAACTTGGGCAATCTGCCTGCCTCCATTTCCCAGAGTGCTGGGGTTGAGTGCTAGGGGAGGTTGAGAAAGCAGAAGCCATGGAAGAATGCATTGGCAGCTGGATGAAACCCCTGGGAGGCTAAGAGGGAACTTGGGGTGGTTCCCTTTCACCAGTTGGGCTTGCACGTGTCATGAACACCTGGCTTCTTCTCAGCCACGTGCTAGAAACATATGGGGGAGTATTTTGGACAAAAGAAATAAAATAAACCTTGACTCCAGAAGGGAAATGCAATGTAAAGGAATAGGCATCATGCCTGCTTTCTTTCTGAGGACATTGATAACCCTGTATCATGAGAAGCTGTGTACCAGAGGCCACAGGACCACTGGTCTTTGGCTGATGGGAGAACTGGGTCTGGAGATGGGAGTAACTGTCTTCCAGCAGGGCTGGATCTAGATCCCAGCTCTACCCCTTACTCTCTATGGGAAAAAGACAGGGGTACTTATTCATTCTAAGCCTCTTTTCTCACTAATAAAATAGAGAAGATAATACTTCCTGGGCTGTTTGAATATGAAATGAGATCAAGTATATAAAATTCCTAGTATAGAGTCAACCTTTAAACCTCGCTACAGCCATGCAATCATCACCTGGGTCTTACAGAGTTTACCTTTGAATTTTTTTTTCCAGAAATGATGGGATAGGTAATTCAGATTAACCACCCTGCTGAAGACAGCTTAAAAAATGAAGAGAAGATGGGATAGGTAATTCAGATTAACCACCCTGCTGAAGACAGCTTAAAAAATGAAGAGAAGATATAAGACTTTTTTTTTGGTGGCAGATACTTAGGACTGAACCCAAGACCTTGACCTTTCAACTGAACTGTATCTCCAACCCTTTCTTTCTTTCTTTCTTTCTTTCTTTCTTTCTTTCTTTCTTTCTGTACTGGGGATCAAACTCTTAACCTCGTACTTGTCAGGCAGGCACTTACACAGCTGAGCTAAATCCCCGGCCTTCCAACATTTTTCTATTTTTTCTTTTGAGATAAGGACTTGGTAATTCACTAAGTTGATCAAGCTGAGCTCAAATTTGCAATGCTTCTGCTTCAGGCTTCTAGCATGCTGAGGTTATAGTCCCCTCTGAAAAGACCTTTTTAATAGCATCAGAGTTAAAGGATAGTGAAGAATTATTAGGTCAAAATTTGGAAGAGAAGAAAAGAACTCTGCTTTTCCTCTAGGAGGATCAGCTGATCTGAAATAGGTGTCTAAAACACTATGCTGTGATATTTTTTTCTAGCTTCTTTGGGTGCAGTGGTTCCCTGGACTTTATGAATCACAGGGAGAGTGACTGCATCCAAAGTAAAGATTCAGTGGAAGTAAACCTACTCTTCCACAGGCTGAGGCCAGGCTTTACGCTCCCAGTGTTGTCCTCAGCACCTACAAGCATGAAATTAGATTTATGTGTGCCGGGGAGGGAAACAAACTCCTCTGGAGGTACAGGACCTCTTATTATTTCAACAAACTTTTTTTTTTTTTTGAGCTTGCCAGGCAGGTGCTTATGCCAGTGAGCTATATCCCCAGCCTCTCTCAAACTTTTAAAGATAACAATATCCAACATATAATCAAAGACAATGAGGAATATAGCAAACAAATCAAACAAGTCAATTCTTGCTTGTGTTCTGATGGAATAAGAAAGTTGCCTGGGTATTATTACTCACAATCTCAAGGCTGTTTGCTTTCATGATGAAACCATGGTAGAAACCAAAAATTTAATCACCTTAGATTGAAGTTAGATAGACATGGAGCTTCACAAATCCACAAAGTGTTAAAATGAGGTCTATGTGGCACTGGGAATTTTTGAATCAGAGCAATAAATGTCAAGAAACTTTGGTCCTTGATAACCATCAGTAGATTTCATTGGCTTGTAATTTTATGCTGGCCACACTGGCACTGCCACTATTACCCCTGCAAGACACTCCAGTGGGGAACCCCAGGGAAAACGTGCTTTTCTAAGACTGACTGACGAGGACATTTACATAAGAGAAAGACAATGAGGCTCCAAACTTGAGACACAGTAGTGAAATTCTCATCAGATGAAGCCTTTTCAGTGGAAGGCCGTGAGCTGCCACATGGAAGAGGATTCTCTTCAAGAAGCAGGACATGCACCCCTCGCTTGGGAAAGTGTGGAAGCAACATGCTTTGCCTCAAAACAGTTTCTGCTCAAATGGTGCCACTTATGCTAAGCTCTCAGCAAGTCCCCTGAGGGATGCATTTTTCCTGGGGCAGCCCCTTCACCTCCCTAATGCAGAGCTGAGGCAGGAAATCAAGGCACAGCTGACTGGGTGGGCAAGTGGGCACGACCTGTCAATCACAGAGATCCAGGACATGAGCCTAAGCCCTGCACCTGGAACCAATCAGAGAACGCTACCTTCAGTTCTGGCATAAAATCAAGGATGTGTCTGACAGGATAGTCTAGATCTGATGTAAGAATAAGGAATACAAAAGACAGCTGCTGTTAACTATGCGACCACTAAGCTCTTTCAGTGGCCAGCCCTGCACTCCGCAGAGCATACTTCTTTTCCTACCTTTAATAAATATAAAACCTTTTGGATGTTTCTTGTCCAGTTCTTTGTTCAGGACAAGACCTGGAAAGGATCCCTGGGAACAGCATAGCACCCCAGACCCTGGTAACAGACCAGGCAGGGTGCTGGGACCATGGCAGGGCAGCAGCCACATGGCTATGAGGTTAAGAACCTTCAGCTCCTCAGATGCACGCTGGCACTCAACGGAGCACTGAGGGCATCAGGAAGGGTGCAGCCTTCTGCCAGCCACGCAGGCCAAGTCCCCACATTTTGCTGTGCTTCTTTCTGATGCTACGGGGCATCTACTTATCACAGCCTCTCATCTCCTCTAACGCTCTCCTGTTTTGCCTCCTTGTGCGGCCAACAGCCATTAGGAACTTCCACAAGCAGTGGAGGCTGAAAATGCTGGTCTCATAGCAGCTAAATGCTGGCAGAGCTGAATACCAGAGGTTACTAGAGGCTGGGAAGCAGGAGTGGGAGAGGCGCAGAGAGGATGGTTAATGGGAAGTGGGGTGCGGGTGGATGGGAGAATAACTTCTGATGCTCTATCTGCCTCAGTCGGCTAACTATGGCTGATGATAACTAATTGCATGTTTCAAAATAGCTAGTAGAGAGGATCCCAAATGTTCCTAACATGAAGAAATAAATTATAACAGTTCAAGTTGATGCGTGGCTATGCCAATGACCCTGATATGATCAATATATATTGTATATAAGTATTGAAATACCACACTGTACCCCATAAATATATACAATTATTATATGCTATTTAAAATATATATGCTTAACAAAGAGGACAGAAAAATCCTACTTTTGAAAAGAGGAACCGGGTAGAGTGGATGAGAAACACAGAGGGTATGGAAAGAACACAAGTGTTGATCATGTTCTAATATTATATTTCTACTTATAGTTCTAATCTATCCATTCATCTATTTTTGTGGTTATAAAAGTGATAAAATTAACAAACTTTTCTTTTATAATTTTAACAAAAATTTTTAAAACAATAAGGAGTCCTCAGACGAGTTCGCCCCCCCCAAAAGAATCATGACACAAAAATCACAACAGCTACAATCATAACTTTCATAACTAATTTTGTAGCTATTTTGTAGCCAATCTCTGTGACCCATGATTCTCTGTGTCTAAGTTGCCACTATCCAAAGCCATATCAGGAATGGCCAGTACTCTGCGGTCCTTTGTCCCTGACCGATCCTGCTTGATGTGTGAATAGCGGGGCTCACTCACAGTCCCCGCAGAGCAGGAATATGGGTCATCAGCTTCCGGTGACCCCACGCTAGGACCTAACAGAAACCAGGAGATCCAGGTGGTACTCAGGAAATATACTGGGTAATTGTTGGGAAGTTAAAAAGTACCTCTTGGCAGACTGGTTACCTGGCTATTAATAGGACTGAAAGTTGTCTGAATTCACAAATGAGCTTTCTGAGTAGCAGTCATCTATTTGTTTTTTCTTGACATCTGTAGAAAATAAAATGAGACTGCTTCCAGCCTATCTGGACTCCCCCCCACCCAGCTCTCTGATTCATTCACAGTATCTCTCTGGGTTTTATGCCTTAACAAGAATAGTTAGATTTCCCAAAGTGCTTATTAGAAAGAACCTGTTTCACTGGACTGTCCTTAAAAGCACTAACAGAATCACTGCAGTATTTATAACCACCTCTTTGTCTTAAATGAACTATCTTACCCTTTCGCTTTAAAGAAAACCCTGGGGAAAAAAACATCACCACCGCTTGCCCACCCATCAGGACCCATCAGAAACTGCAGAGTTACAGAGGTTTGCCTGTTCAGAATCCAAGGTTATGACTCGCTTTTCCAGCACCAGAGGAAAAGCCGCATGTTGCCTACCCTGGACTTATTAATTCTCTATAAATTCCTTCTGCCCAGCTTGGGTGTAGCAGTGAGCTCATTTATTTACTTGCATAGCAACAACAGAATGAAAACTGACTCTGGCCTTCAAAATACAGCCTCCTGAGCCACCTCCAACCTTAACCCTTCCTGCTGCTTCTCCCTGCTCATGAAGATTCTTTCTCCCCTTTGGTTTTGTTTTGGGAGATGATTTACCTTCTTCCGGAGCCATTTTGATGCCTGATTTTATGCTAGCATTAAGCCTTTTTGCCAGCCACATCTAACTCACAGCCATCCCAGTCCTCAGAAGAGGAGAGTCACAAGGGACGGCAGAGGGGGCGGGGCTCTTGGGTCACTTCCCTTTGACACAGCCTTGTGCAGGCAACCTCTCAGTACAAACAGTGCCCTGATTGTTGAGACCCTCCAGCGACCCCCGCTGCTCTCAGGAAGTTCTTTGTAGAGCCAGTGCTAAAGCAATGTTTAGTTATGGAGTGACCAAGCGCCAAAGAGCAGCGAGACCCCTGATCATGAAAGAACATGATGGGAAATGACATCTGGGTCCCGCAAGCGGCTGAGGTCTTTCTCAGGAAGGGCAGAGCTGAATACAGCCCCTGATGGTTGGGCACAGAAAAGCTATTTTTTTTAATATGCCAGGGGACTGTAATGTTCCTTTCAATGAAAACTAAGTGCACAAGCATTTGGCCTCTTTTGATGTCCAAGTCAATTCAATGTGCACTAAATCTAGATTTTGAAATGGATTTGAAGAAGATGCCCTACATATCTACTACGACACTGTGGAAAAGAGGTAAAAGATGAGAATTTGGGGACTCAGGGGCCTCTTGGTAGTGTTTCCTCCCAAATAGAGGATTTCTGTCAGCTTAGCTGGGAGAAAAGATGCAGTGGTTGACAGGGGACCATGCCAGCTCTGAAGATGGCTGTCATGCCTGGGGACAGCAGATCACAAAGGGCCTCTGTCAACAGGAGAAGGTTAGAGAGGGGAGAAGGCAGAAGAACTGAGTTCCAGGGTAAGTGCTGCCTCAGCCCTTGATAGCAGAGCAGGGAAGAGTCCTTAATGAGGGGCTCTCTGTGAGTTTTCTGGGTACAGGACCAGATTAGGCAAGCATCAGATTAGAATGCCCAGATCATAAACTTTTAGCAAAGCCCATCCAAGAGAATCCAGCTTTTGCTGGCATTTCACAGTTGAGAGACCTAAAGTGCGGGGAGGTTACAAAGCAGGGGAGGCCACCTCGTCTGTTGACAAGAGAGGTGAGCAGGGACTCGTGAAGCTGGTCCAGCTGCCTTGGGTCTTTTCCTGTACTAGTGACATGCATCAGGCACTTACTGGAAGAAACTCACTACTTTTTAAATGTCACAAATAAACACTTCCGAAGAAAAGTTTCTTCCCTATGTGGGAATCACAGCTGGAAAGCTGGGGATGGTATGTTTTGGGGTGACACCCCCCACCAGTAGGGGATTGCACTACATCTGATTGAATGAAGTTACCCACTTGGAGCAGTCTGAAGCCATTGGAAAAGATGGTATTTCCACACACCAGTGTTCTCAGTCGCACCCCAGTCTCTACCCACTGCTTTGACGATCTGCTCAGGGCTTTTGGATCAGCCTGGCTGAAGCTGACGCCCCGCCAGGTGCACGGCAGAACTCCTGTGTCTCTTATCTCGGACTCCCTCTGCGTCTCAGCTGGGGGCCTTGTGCAGTGGCTAATTCTTCTGGTCAATAGGATGCTTTTAAGAGGCTGGGATTCTAGGGAGCAGGGCCTGCTCCAGTCTAAATGTGCCCTCTTATTTTAGGGCTTGGCAGGATCAGCCATGAGCTGGGATGTAGAAATCACTGGTGGTGGCGTTGGCAGGCTTGGGCTCCAGGGCCGACGAGGCTCTAGCTCGAGTCAGGTTAACCTACTTCTCAGACGCTCCCTCTGTAAGGGGAAGGCTACGCTGCAGACCTGGCGGGGCGGGGGAGGATCAGATGAGATCATGTGCATAACTTCCCTAACATGGGGCATTTTAAGGTCACCCCTTCACTCTAGACCCACAATGACCTTGCAGAGTGAGGTGGAAGAAGTGACTCACTTAACACCATGAAAGGTCACATAGTCAACTGCCAGTAAAATGTTGAACAAAAACTATTCTAATAAATAACTGGTTTGACCATGCCACACTCTAAGAGAACCAAATCTTAAGCAGGTGTCGTGGCCCATGCCTACAATCCCTGGAGCAGAGGCTGAGGCAGGAGGATCGCGTATTCAAGACCAGCCTGGGTAGCCTGGTAAGCCTTTGTGCCCAATAAAAAATAAAAGGGGCTGGGACTGTAGTTCAGTGGTAAAGTGTCCCTGGATTGGATCCCTAGTACTGAGGAAGGAAGGAAGCCAGGCAAATGTAAAAATGATTCATATAAATCAAATGTAATTATGGCATTACTCACAAAGAGATGCACTGTGGAGTCCCTTTAAAGAGTAGACACCTTGGATCTCCCCAAATGTTACTGGAGTCACATCTGGCTTTTAATGCGGACTCACTGTCCTATGTCTGTCGCACCTGTATCTCTTACATAGGTATGCACATCTCTCCAGACACTATCTTGACAGCTAGGGTTAGAGCTCAACTACTTGTCTGTTTTTGTTTTTTGAGATAGGGTCTCAATATGTAGCCCAGACCAGCCTCAAACTTGGGGCAATACTCCTGCTTCAGCCTCCTGAGTGCTGGGATTACAGGTACACACCAGTGCACCCGGCCCAGAGCTGAACTGTTTAGAACCTAGTGCTTCTGATTTTCTGACATTCTTTGGTTCTGCATTTTGCACAATGTACTCAGGCAAGTCTGCTTTTAAAGATGTGTTCAACCAATAGTGTATCTTGATGTCATCCCTGGATCAAGTGAACAAATTTATTCTTTTCTCTTCTTAACAAATAAAGCACTACCCACTTAACTGGACTTCACACTGGCCTGGGCATCCTAGCTACTCCCTCTGAGTATGAAGTCATACTTCACTCAGCATGAAGTCACTGAGAAAGAAAGATTAACCTCTGTTTGCCTGAGTGTAGGTTCCTAACAAGTTGCTAATGCACTCTTAGAAACATGCATTATCTGCGAGCTTTATAACCAAGTGCAACTGAGTTTGAAGGCTTTGGCACTGACCAAACAAAAAGGACCTTTGTTCATTTCTGAGGAGGTGTGACCCTTTGCTCATTCCGCTGGCAGGGGTGGCCTGTCTAGAGAGAGATCTTTTCATTTGCAGAGTGAGCTCATCCAGACCTGCCTTTCGGTGCCCAAGGACCTCCAGTTCCCTGAAAGATTAACAGTGCATCTTGGTTCTCAAGGGAGGATATTTTAAATGAAATTTCAGGATTCTGCATAAACTCCCCACAAACCGCATACGGAGGGAAAGAAAAATGATTTATTTAAATTAGGTTTATCTTTACATAGAAATGCATGGTCCGGAAATATCTTTGTACTTTATTGAATTTATATGTGGAGAAACTGGAGGTGGTTTTTGCCTTGGAAGTATGTTTGGAGCACTGTGTGTGTGTGTGTGTGTGTGTGTGTGTGTGTGTGTGTGTGTGTGTATACAGGAACAAAAGAAAGAGATGAAGGAGATGAAGTCAGAGTTTATCTTCTCTGGGAGTTTTCATTTCCTCTAAATCTATTTTTTACTTGTGAGTAGACAAATCATGCTGCTCAATATATAGAGCAGTTAGCTGGTTGGTTGCTGTGGGCAACCAGACTTTACAATGCCTCAAATTCTAATGGGGCGGCCCTAGTTCCTTAGCTGGAAGGCATGGATGTCTGTGTATGTGTGTGTGGGGTGCATATGTGTGTAATTCAGGATGACTCAGTGTCTAAGAAGGTTGACATTGTAATGAAGGTATTTCTGGTTCTTATATTACCTTTCAGGAATGAGTCCAGGAACCTGGCTAAAACCTTTGACTCATTTCCTGCCAACACGTGGCCTGTCCCATATCAGGAGACAGGAAATGCTCCTTAAAGATGACATCATGGGTCTTGGTTACTCTTAATATGCTTCTCTGGCTGCCACCTTAGAGCAGTACCTGCCCAGCCAAATCAGCACACATATACTGAGGGCAGACCACTGCATCTCTCATGGGCCAGGAGCTCCCTTGAAGCCAGTAAAATGTGCAACATATTTTAGGATTAGAGAGGAGGAAAAAAGTTCAGGGTTGTATAGAGAAAGCTCTGGGCTGTGGGTAGAGCTCAGTGGTAGAGCGCTGCCTAGCATGCTGGAAGCCCCGGATTCTACCCCCAGCACTGCAAGAACAAATGTTCAGGAAGTGACAAATACTACAATAGGTTTTAAAGCATGAATAGGAGTTCAAGGTAGATTAGAGGGGTAAAACATTCTGGGTAAATTCTAGCATATAAAGTGTAAAGTCTACCTTTTCTCTGGGTGGCTATAAAAGAGGTAACTTAATCTTGCATCTGTACTGGACAAAAGGCACCAAAGTTAGGCCCTAGGACCAGCCCAACTTTACATCACACATACTTCGCTTCAGGTGTGCACTTACTGTACAGTCACAATTACAGAAAACGCGTGGTGTCTTTCTCAAAGGCCTTTCTGGAAGGAAACTGCTGTGTATTCTGACACCTATCACAGCAAGCATAGTGAGCTGGTTGGTGGCTCGGAACAGCGTGATGGTAGGTGGGTGATAAGATCAGAACCACCTTGCAGTGGTTAATTTAAAGATTAACTTGATCGGTTTCATACTTCTCGCTTGTCCATTCGTTCTAGCCGTATGATCTGGCAAAAGAAGACTCATGGCTCCTGCTGGACGTTTCAGTTTAGCCCCAAACTGATCTTGAGAAAGAGGCAAGGTAAATCTACCTCCACCAGTGAGCACGAAAGCCAGCAGGCCTGGCTGGGAGTGGTGGCACATGCCTGTCTCTCCCAGCACTCAGGTGGCTGAGGCAGGAGGATCGCTCAGTTTGAGGTCAGCCATGGCTATCTAGTGAGTTCAAGGCCAGCCTGAACTGCATAGCGAGACACTGTCTCAAAAACAAAACAAACCAAACAAACAAACTGTTAGGCCCAAAGAACATGGGAGAATGAGAGAAACACGTATTATTCTCTGTGGAGACTGAGTTAAGGATAACACACTCAGGTTTTTTGTTTTTGTTTTTTAAGCTGAGAAATGAGGCTGCTTTTAATTTTTCGCTTTTGGAAATTTGTAGACTCCCTTCTGAACTAAACTTCCATCTTAAGTAGAATTTTTTGCTTTTAAAACATTTTTTTTTTGATACTACAGCTTTTCAAATGATTTGACTGTGAGTAACTCCTCTAATTTAGAATTGCTTGTGAGTTCTTGGCAGTCGAGATGCATATTTAGAAACCTTTGCAAAGTGAGAAAAATCTAACTTACAAATTGTTTTCAAATGCAATAGAATAGTCATGAGCCCTAAATATCACAATTAGTGAGGCTGATGTGACGCTGTTCCCTAGACCTGTCTAAATGTTTATTAATGTAGACTTTACAGTTTTTGCATTTCATATTTTGGAGTTAGAAGGGTTTTTTTAATTTTAATTTTTTTTAACTTTCAACTCTCATACATTCTCACAGGCCCTGGGCAATCTGCCTGCAGTGCCTAACAGAGAAAATGGCCCTGCTCAGAAAAACCTAGAGTGAAAAAGACCGATGAAATTAAGTGAAGGAAGAAGAAGAAGAAGAAGAAGAAGAAGAAGAAGAAGAAGAAGAAAAAGAAGAAGAAGAAAGAAATTAAGTGAAGGTGTCAGTGGGTGTGGTTTCCAGATAACGCAGAGCAGATCTTTCCTCCCTCTACCAAATTCCTGCAGAGCAGAGAGGCAGGAGGCTAGCGCAGCGCTGTAAGCGCGGGCAGCAGTACAGCGCATGCGTGTTCGGTGCACAGTCACACAGCAAGGCGCAGGCAGGTCCCAGTGAGCTCCGCGAGCGAACGGAAAGCAAAACGAGGGAGGCTTGGAGGTCTCCACGCCGCTAGGCACAGTGGCAGGTGTTTCCTACATACTTTTCCATTTAATTCGCCCTTGGAGGGAAACACGGCTACTCACTCTTGCAAAGCAGAGAGAGTCCGTGACTTGCCAAAAAGATACACAGCTATGAGGACCCTGAACCAGACTGGGGCCCAGGCTGTCTCCAGAGCCAAGCTGTCGCCCTGCTTCGCTGAGGGGTTCTGTGGGCTTCCTGCTGACTTCGGAAGTGGTGTCAGTGTCAGGGTGACAGCCAGACGCAGCAGGGTGGGTGGAGGTTGGAGTTTCCCAGAAAGCAAAGCTGAAATGACACTTGACAGCATTCACTTTTTTTTTTTAACTTAAATGATTCATTGGTGGAAAAAACTGTAGTGAATAAAACTTCAGAAGCCCACGGTCTGCAGCAACACTGAGGGAATTTTGAATGATGGAAAGTCCCAAGTCACAATCAGATTGGAACATTTCCAAGTGAACTTCACGGTCCCTTTATAGTATTTCTCAGTGTAATCCTGGGTCACCTCCCACTGAGTCACACATGGGGCTTGATAAAAATGCTGATCACTGGTCTTGAGGGACCTACTGCATGAGAATCTGAGGGGAGGCCCTGGGGGAGACAGAGAACTCACCTTCTCCACCTCTCTGGGTGACTCGTGTGGTAACATTCTAAACCTACACTTGAGTGATTCGGAACAAGGTCCCCTGCCTCCTCATTATCTTGTTGAGTAGCTTTTGAGGACAACAGCTTAAACCACCAGGAACATCCAGTTCCAGGTGCGCCACCATCTTACAGATGAGAAGTTAGAACCCAGCATGAGCAAGTGAGAAAAGTAGTTGAAAGAGAAAAGAAGTGAATTGCTTTATTTGCCAACTCAGTAAAACTGCTAAAAGTAAACTTGAAAATAAAGCAGAACAACAAAAGTGACATCATACGTCACACTGCACTGAGATGATCTCTCGGGGTGCTGGCTTTGGGCATTGGTACGGGTCCCAGCCCCTGAGAAGAAGCTGTGGTGAGGAAGATGGCAGGAGTTTTTAAAGCAATTAGTGATACCTGGAAGGTTAAAATCACCACTTGCAGCTAAATCATTTCTACTAGGAAAGAAAGGCAATGAAAGAAGGATGGAGGAAGGAAGGCGGGAGAGAGGGAAGGAGGAGATGAGGGGCAAAGGATGGAAGATGAAAGTGAAGGCAAGAAGGAAAAAGGGAATGGAGGAGGGGAAGGAAAAGAAACAAGGAAGAAGGAAAAGGAGGAGGAGGAGGAGGAAGAAAAAGGAAAAGGAGGGAGTGGGAGTGTGACCCTGCGGTCCAGGGACAATGGGTAGAGCTTACCTATGACAGGGACCCCAGAACACTTAGATGCTTTCGAGGGGAATTCAGGGCATCACGGAGAGCGCCTGCATTTGGCAGGGAAGGAGCTGGGACCAGCCCTTTTGCCCCTGCATCACGACCACAATGCCACTTAAAACCACAGCTGCCCCGGGCTCCTGTACCAGGCATCACCTGCGCTTCTACTCTGACAGTGTCCCCTGCAAGGTGGCAGAGTCCATTCTGGAAGTTGGGTGGCAGTGGCACTGGCCTGCCTTTTGCTACACAAAATGTTCCCCTGAGCACAGACTTAAGAAAACAACACACAGAGAGTGTGAGTCCTGACAGTCACCCCAGCAGCTCAGCCCTTGGACATCAACCCAAGGGAAGATGGGTCAAAGTCTCTGCCCTGGGACTGGGTGAGAGCCCAGGAGAAACTGCACGGTGTGGTTACAGCACGTAAGACAGAAAGAAGTCTGAAGTTTCAGACTTCTCGGACTTGGATCTGAAAAGGTTGGGTCTAAAAAGGAAAACATGCCACCTTCCTGCCAAAACAAACTGTGACGAAGGTTTGGGCCCACCACCTTTCAGCCAAGCATTTCCTGTTCTGGCCTCCCTCGTCTGCCTCGTACCAGCTCAGCCCAGGGAGGGTGAGCTATTTTTAAGGTGCAAGCAACCAAGACTAAGAATGAGAGAACTAACTTATTTATAGTTACACCTTGCAACTGTTCTTCTCCCAGCTGCATCTGAAATCCCTGGGGAAGGAAGGACTTTGAAAGGTCAAGGCTCAGGCTATTGCCTCTGGCCATGGACTGCTACTCTGGGAAATGCAAATTGGAAAGATATTTAGCAATTCCCGAAGAATTTCTCCTAATGCACTCAGGTTGTGTGCCCTTGAGAAGTGTTTTGGTTAAGCCTATTTTTTTTTTTATAAAAGGTAATTAGAAAATGTACTCAAGGTTTTGTTATTGAAAGGAATCCAACAATAAATCTACCCGCCCAATGGTACATTCTAGTATCATGGATGTAGATATTTCCTAACTGACATGGATTTGTAAATTCAGAATTTGTAGGCTTAGTCGAAACAAGGCACATCTACATTTAGCACCCTGAGAGCCAACAAGCTTTTTATGGTATCCAACTCCATCCTTCTTGTTACAATTTGAGTTAATTTCTTATTCTATTAAATGAGGCTATTCTTAATACAAAACTTAGAAGAAGCCACTGGAACTTGCTAGTAAATTAAAGGATAAAACCTCCCTTGTGACGTATGCAAAAGCACTGTCTTGGTTTTGGATATTGTCCCCCTAATTTTCTTCTTTGCATGGGCATCTACCTGACGCTATTGTATTTTAACGTAAAGCACTGTGAGGGTTTAGTTCACTCTTCAACTCATCACTGTATCACTAGCAACAAGAATGTCCTAGATGTTCACCATTCATCATTTAACGCATTTCTATTTACCTTAACTTGTTATAATATTGGGGACTATAAACACTATGGGTGAGCACCCCACCTACTATAGCTTGGGTGTGGTCTGAGTGTCCCCTAAGGGTCTGCTGTCATTAAAGGTCTGGGTTCCAGGGTGGTGCTGTGGGGATGGGCCTGGTAGGAGATGCCAGGTCACTGGGGACATGTCCTTGGAAAGGACTGTGGGACCCATCCTCTCTCTATGACTTCCTGTTCGGTGATACAAGCTCTTTCACAGACATGCATCTCCACAATGATGTGACTTGAAGCTGGGAGAGCCTCTGTCAGAAGTGAGTCAATGCCAGTACCACACCAATGAATAGAGAATACATTTGACTTTAATAGACATTTTCTCTTTATAAAGTTAACTGCTTTGGGTATTTGGTTACAGTGATGAAAAGCTAACACACGTTTTCTTGTTTTGCTTTTTAAAAAAAATTTGAAGTCTTTCTAAATATCCAAGCTCTACTATTTTCACCCTCTGCTTTGGGTATTATTATAAGAATTATTTCAAGCACCTGGATCCTTTCCAGATGCCTTACTATATGTGTTTTAGTTGAGTTAAACTTTAAGTTTACCATCTTAAGGACTGAGTTTGTGGGCATGAGCTTTGCTTGGTTTTTATCTCCCTCTGCTTTTGGTAGGTTCTCTGTCCAGCCATGGCAATGGGTCATGATTCAGCTTTTGGCCAATGGGTATCCTTGTTGTAACACTGTGTTTATATAAATTGGGTGCTTTGTACCACTCAAGGAAGAAATAGAAGTGACTAGAAGCTATCTGAGCACAGAAGTCAGGTCTAGAAACACATGTATCAGAAAGAGGGACAGAAATAATTTTATGGCCCAGTATGATCCAGAATGACACAGGAACTTTAACTATGGATAAATAGGAGTTGGCACAAAGAGAGTTTAGTTGATTGATAAAAGGAAAAATGATACAAAAATGATGCCTGAGTTGGGACAGTTGGTATCTTTACATTTTGGCAGCTTATGGTACTATTTTGGGAACATTTCTATTGTTCCAAATGTAATAGAGAAAAATAAGTAGGAATAGAATTCCAGCTCATCACTTACCTTTTTATTTAAGTGGGGGCCATTGGTGCCCCCCGTGCTTCTCTGTGATGGTGGCACTTGATACACATCTTGTTCTTGGGCAGCATGGCCAGTGGGTACTTGGTAAATTCCCTGGTTCTGGTAGGAAGGTGGCACTTGGTAGACAGTGTCACGAGATGCTGCCTGTGAGTTTGGCACTTGGTAGAGCATCTGTGGGTTGAAGGTCTGATGCATGGGTCCAGAAATAGGCTGTTCATGATTGGAGGGGGTGTCCTGGACGGGACCGATCAGAAGCTTCACCCTGTTGCCAGGGACAATGCCTTGTCGACCGTGTAGGGAGCACAGCCACCACCCTTCTAGTCCCCCAGTATTCTGCTCAATGACCGTCAGGATGTCTCCCTTGCGAAAGGCCAGCTCCTCGGCACATTCCGGAACATTGTCATATAAGGCCCTTGCCATAAGATTCTAGAAGGAAAGAACAGAAGGAAGCAGTGTTAGAATATGAGCTCAGTCCCTGTAACACCCAGAGCCCAAGCTCTCAGGGAGAGGAACACTTCCTGGAAAAAGCGAAGAGAAATCTGAACAATAGCCTATAAGGAGAAAAACAGATGGTGCAGACAAAAGACAGATACATACACACTGTGTCTGCCACCAATGACATCAGACTGCCTCCTTGGAAAACCTCAAAACACCAGAAGAGTTCTTTCCTCTAGTGGTTGACGCTGTGCCAAGGAATTATGAGTAGCTGCTAAAGAGTTAGTGAACGGTTCGCTACGCCAAAACAGTTTTCTGCCTTTAAAAGTGAGCTTAAGGGGAAAAACTATTCCAAGCTGTTCACATGCACCATAATGGCCATTTCTCAAAAAAAATTTTTTTTTCATACACAGAGGTAAAAAGACTCAAAGAAAATCCCAAGTAACACATGGCATTCATATTCAGTGTTGAAATGCAAACAAAAGTCTATTTATACGTGTGTTGGCAGGGCTTAAAGAATCTTATTTGCAGGTAATCAAGAGGCCTTTGGACATGCGGGAAATGACAAGCAAGGCACACAGACGCGGTGAGATGACTGAGCAGGGACGCAGTGTGACAGCGGCTGGTGTCTCCAGATTTGGCAGTAGGGAGCCAAGGTCGATGCCAACTCTTTCACATTTGGTCTTTTACTCATACCTCTCCCGAGGAACCTTCCTCGTCCTGCCACTTTATCACCTACTTTTTGAATCTCACCATTCACGTCTGAAAGTCTCCGCCTTCCCCTTTCATGGGTCCAAAACACTCTCCCTCTGTGTATGAAGGCCCGTCTGCACATTCAGTACTGAGCAGACAGCCAAAGTAGGCATTCAGCAGAGCGGGCAGGCAGTACGTGCTGACATTCCTGGAAGGCTTTCAAAGGCTCTGCAGATTGCATTTCTTGGCGTCAGGAACGTTTCCCAGCACGCGGGTTGCTGTTCCCGCACGCCTGCCCCCTTCCCGCTGCACGGAGCAGTCAGGCAACGTTGTAAATTCGTCGCAGGCACTCGGAAAATGAAAAGCGATCTCTCGAGCGCTTCGTTAAAATGTTTTGGATGCGCTTCGTGTCATTGCGGTGGGGTCATGTATGGAAGAAAGTACTGCGCGATGGGCTGGAGCAGGCTCATGACTTTATCACACAGGACCATTGACGTCCTTGTGGAATTGGGGGCTGTTTTTTCTTGTTTATTTGAAATTTGCACACCCCCCCCCCCGTTTTCTTGTCTTGAAATGTGGGCTGGCTCTTTCAGTCTCGTGTTTTTCATTTCTTTAAAATGGACACGTGTTAATTGTGCTCCGCTCCTAACCGCAGGACTGCACTGCGGGCTGTTCTCTGCTAGGCAGTGGCTGGCTGTGTGCGGGGTCTGCCCTCTGCTCATGGCTGGGAAGTGGCCCAATTCCACCACTGTTTGCCAGGACCCTTAAAGTCAGTGCGGCTACTTAATGTACAGAAGAGCCACAGAGCCACAAGTGTCAGTCCTGGGAAGCTTGCGGTATGATGGTCTCCTGGAAGAGGCTGCAGTCCTAGAGCTGATGAGCCTGGGACTGGGTGCCCACCAACGACGGAAACTGAGGAGTGTGCTTCAGGTGGAAGCCTTACTTAGTAGTTAGATTCCAGGAAGCCCTGGGTTCCCTCTAACCAGGAAAAAAGCACACACTCAGAAAGATCCAGAGGTAACAGCCTATCCTGGTTCGTGGAATCATTTCAGGATGTGTCAGGATCCTACAAATTTCCTGTTCCTCTTCCATCTTTGGGTATTCTGTAATTTAAAATAAAGGCCATAGGTCCTTTGCACTAAAATGATCTCAAGGAAATATTTCTAGCCAGCTTGTACTGTGACTGGAGAGACAGGAAGGCACTGGTCATCCTGGTCTCTGTCCCTTTCTCCTGGGCCCATTCGTAAGAATTGGGAATGGCTGGTAAGGAAGTCCCTAGATGAAATCAGAAGTCACCAGGGCCAGGCATATGGGTGCCGTGGGCTGATAGCTGTGCAATTGTCTTGACTACAGAGAAGGAAAAGAAAAGAAACAGAAAACAGTGGACGGGCAAAGGGCTGCAGACCCAATCAGCAGAAATCAGGGGAGGCATTTGGAGTTGGGTCACATCCAATTTTGCTGAACGTCTCAGGCACCCAGGAGAGCGCCAGACTGGGCTTGATTAGAGGCAGATAGAAATCCCTGTGAGTCCTACTGGAGGCTCTTTGTCTCCTGTCCCAGTAACCTACCTCCCTGGGGAAGCTGCATACTTCTGTGTCTATGGGAGACTCGGAAGCTGCTCCTGCAGGGTCCTTTGGTCTGCACTAAGGTGAACTCTGTGGTGAGTTCTCCTGACCCAACCACCATGACTTCCCTGGAGCTGTCACCACTGTCTAGAGATCCATATGCAGAAAGGGCTTGAGGTGGCTGCTGATGGCAGGGAGCCATGGCACCTGTCAGACACCGGTTCACACTGTGGATGGCCATTCTCAGCTTTGGAGTTATTTAACCTCTGTAGCACAGCCTACAGAGAAGAAATTTCTACACCGAGCCACCTTTTGCTAGACGTTAGGTGAGTTAATGTAAGGGAAGTGCCTCCACACTGCAGGAGACTTAGCAGGCTCTGCTGAGCTCTTATTTCCTTTGCAGGATGGCCCTTGGGCTCCAGGCTCCCCACTGATTGCCTCTTCTCGCTTCTCAGTTAAGAACTAGGGGTGCTATTTTGTGTATCCCTACAATCAACAATAATGAAACCACAGGTTGCATGCAGACTTTCAGAGACAAATTAATAGTAATAATGAAGATGAGGTTGATGATATTACTAGGTGTGACTATGGAGCTCAGCTTTTGAAGTACTTGGTGTTAGGTCAGGAGCTCAGTAAGGTAATAAAACACAAATCTGCTTTATCTGGCACATAGATGGTTGCTTTCAAGAATGCACTAACTCCTAAGTAGGCTGCCGGAGAGTTAATTCTCCCATCAAAGAGGAAAGGAGGGATGTTCTCCATTAGAGCAGAGGTGTGACTCCTTGAGGACACAAAGTCAGGAGCTGATTATCTGACTATCTTAGAAAAACCCCAGAGATGCAGTTTGTCTGTTCAAGATTTACTCTTTCTCAACCTCCCAGGCCCTTGGATATTTATCTCCAGGGGAGGAAAGGTCAACATAGAAACAAATCAAGGAGAGATAAGAGAGCTATGTAATTCTATTCCCCCCTGGAGGTGAGCCTCCAGAGACTGGCAGTTAGAGAAGCAGCCAGGACAGGGGTAAGGCACAGGAGGACCTGAAAGCTGGAAGGAACCTGAAACAACTAGAGTCCAAGTCTTTAACTTCACCAGTAAGAAAAGGGAAGCTCAGAAGTTAATGAGTTGCTAACTTACCAGACAAAAAGGTCTGAGGGCTGGGATAAGTAGCCAGGCCTCCTACCTCCAAGCTCAGAATTAGGACTGCATTTTTGTGAAGTCAAATACACATGGCTATAAAAGTTGTTGCTCTGTTCAGGGTTGAACATTGGTATCTAGGGTCATGAACCCCATCTGGCCTGGATCCCCACATCAAGTTTTCTAAAAACTCTTCTTTTGGCTTTCATAATAGCTCTCCCTCTTGGCTTTGCATCTCCCTTCTCCACCACAGACTATTTCCCCCCACCTCTTATGCAATCTCAAACTAAGGAATCTCTCCTTTACACTCTCCTACATGCTTACACTCTACAGGAAATCTCATCTCTGCAAAAGCATCCGGATACAGACAATACCTAAATCCACATTCCCCTCTCCAGTTGCCTAACTAAAGGGCACCTAACTAACAGAGCTCTTCAGTTAGATCTTTAGTCATACGGTCTGTAACACACCATTTGCAAATAACTTCTGTCTGGCTTTAGCTCTCTCTGTTAATACAGCATGCAGCCTGAGGTTGTTTGAATCTCTCCACAACTTGAAACCCATGGGCAGGCGCTGCATGCCCTCCTACTGCCACTCCTCCTCTGCCCCTTTTTGCAGTCCTCTCTTCAGCATAGAAATTGCTTCCCACTTGATTGTCTTGAATTTAACCTTTTCCTGCTAAAAACCTATCTTCTATATAACCACAAGGGTTATCTTTCCAAAATCTACCTGTTTGTCTTTCTTTGCAGCATGGCTTGGATTGCCCCATTCAAGGCTGTGAAACTCTTTCAGGTCAGGGCTGGCTCATTCTTTTCACAGTTCCAGAACCTTAGCTCAGTGTCTGAAACAAAATACACACTCATTCCATGTCTGCTAAGTCGAAATGGATTCTGGCCTTTGATTTCCTGGCTCTCCACAGGGAGGTTGAAACTGTTTTTCTAGAGAATTCAGCAAGACATTTGGTTAAAGATTTCAGATGGAAGTACAGAAGGTAGATGAACTCAGTGGAAAGATAAATGGTGTGTCCAAGCCATTCAAGTTTGACAGGCAGAGTACGGGAAACAACAGGCAGGAAAGGCCTGCCTCTCCCTGTTTAAACAGGATAATGACGCAGATGGGGAGACTGACCCCCCTGAACCCAGGGTTCACAACTACTGAGCAAACAGGAAAGCCAAGAGGAACTAGCCATCCCAGCTAGATGAAATACAATGGTCTCTTTACAGGGCTTTCTCTCATTAGTGTGGCAATCTGCGTCTGGTGGTAGGTGACAGAGCACCATTCATATACTTTGCCAGAACATTTTGGTGCTGCTGTTCCTGGTTCCCAGGCTGTGTCTGAGGAGAGGAAAGAAAATACTGCACAGTGGGCCACAAAAGGCCAGTACAGAGACAGGTCACATGTCATCTTCTACCCACCCCATCTCCCTCTAAGGCCTCCCCACCTTTTCTTTTTTTCTACTGCTATCAAAAGGTCAAGAAAGCTTCTTACTCCTATTGCCAGGGAAATTATCTGCTGTTCCCAACTGCGAGAGGTGTGACATATAATTTCCATGACCATTCATGCTGTTCTTTGAAGAGAAAGGAGACACAGTGGCTGGTGTGTCACTCACTAAGATGGATAGCATCATCAATGACCTGGCTTCCTCTTATTATTTTTACTTCATTCTATATTTATACAGGAGATCCTGCCAAGGCCTCAGGGCTGCCCCATGCTTGACGACATGACTTTCCTATACCCCAACCCCTCCCTAAACACTAGCCCTGGACTCCGGACGACTCCCATGCAAGCACGCAGACACAGAGGACAGACTCTGAGAAGCAGACTCCCTAAAGGAAAATGGCCATTGTCAAGGAAATCATCCTAAAGGAAGCTGCTGAGGGGTGAACAGCATTGAAGTCAGTCCTGGGGCAGGCTGCGAGAGAGAAAGAAAAGCTCTTGTACTTTCATGCATACTGACAAAAATCAGCTTCGACCTGAGACCCCTCAGGCCATTAGTTACTTTTCTCCTTTCCCATCTTATCACCTTTGGCTATTGGGGGACAAAGGAGACAGTTATCGTCAGATAACAGGGGATGTCTGTAAGTGTCAGGATATTTTTTCTTGGGATATTTGGCTTATACTCAGGTCTGTGTCTGAATACCCGGGATGTGCAGTTTTCTGAGTTGGGTCCTGCTGAATGCCTCTCACCAAAGACTCACGTTTTGAGGGCTTGGAGTGGTGACTGGAGCATGAGGCTGTGACCCCCTCCTGGATGAGCTCACAGCTGAAGGGCTGTTAGGGGGCAGGGCCCTATTGGAGGAAGTGGACCACTGGGGGCTGGGTCTTGGAAGGGTATATCTTGTTCCTGGCTTCTTCCTCTCTTTACCTCTGGCTCTTTCCTTTTTGTTTTCCTTCTTGGCTGCCCTGAGGTGAGCAGCTTTCCTTCACCTTCTTGTCCTACTAGGATGTTTCTGCCTCATGGAGGCCTAAAAGCAAGGGTCAGGGGGCAACAATGGACTGAAGCCTCTGGAACTGTGAGCCAAAATAAAGCTTTTCTTCTCCTAAATTGTTTTTTCCTCAGGTGCATTCCTAAATAGCAGACATGAAACTTTCAACAGCAGGAGTTAGAAATTATTCTGATCTGAGTATTTCCTGAGTAACAGCTGTTGACAGCATTCTGATACACTTTCCAGTGGGCGACCCAAATCACCCCACTAAGACAACAGTAAAGGGTCCCACGAGGTTCAGCTTCTCATGACTTCTAACCACTGGGTGACCCCAGTTAGACTTCACCATGAAACACTCTTCTTGCACCTGGTATTTCAGCTAATAATTTTTATTTTCTGGAAAGTGCATTTTCTAAACCCTCATGATGGCCATAATGCTTACATGAGAATAAGAATTCTTTCTGAATCTTCATGTTATTCCATTTCCTACCGGTCTTCAAATTTTCTCAGATTCTTCAGCATTGTAAACATCAGTTACAGCATTTGATTCTGAGCATTTCTTGGTGGGAAATGTTTTAAGAAATGGGACATTAGACAGTTGCCTCCCAAGTGTATTCCTTGACATGGCACAAGGCATCATTAATATTCCCTGTGTGTACCTTGGAGTTGTGCATAATGTCCCTGGGTTTGGGAATCTTAATGTCTCTTTTCCAGTGACTTATTCCTGTTTGATGAAAAACATATGGAACTCAACATTATTTTCATGATTCATATACCAAAGTGATATTCCTTCTTGAGAGCTGGTAAACAGTCTAATGCTCATTGCAAAGCTGAATCAATGTGTCTCTGAAATAGACACGTCAGATTTGTCTCTGAAGTGATGTGACAAGATAGGGGCAGCAGAACTGTGAGATTAGAAAGTGTTTGTGCAAATGTTCGGATCCTCTCCTCCCCTGCATTTGAATTGACAGCCACTTACTCTCCTTTGATTTCATATGGATGGAGGACAGAGGCACTCATGTGGTGAGATTTGTTTACCACGAAACCATAGCCTAGAACAAATCTTTGCTTTGTGTAAGAAATGTCACAAATGGATAAATAGGTGAGCGGGCATGTGTGTTTGCAACTTTACAGCTAATCATGGTAGAGAATAACTTTGACGGCCGACCGTATTCAAGACAAACAAATTAGCTTCCCTCACAAGCCTAGGGGTCACATCTATAACTATATGTACATAGATATAAATATAGATATAGATATGTATAAAATGGTTCAATTTTCCACTTATCTGTGGTCTTTGATATTTACTGATTTGCTTAAGTATTTTCTAAGGGCCCTAAATAAGGTAAAAAGGCATCTAAATTCCCATGGGTATTAGAACCAGAAGTCATCCATGGCTTGACCAGAACCATCTATGCCAGTCTTTTTGCTTTCTGGCTCAGGGATTCTTTAGTTAGATGACCAGCAGAATCAGAGGCAGCATCTGCTCCTCCTTTTTACCTATACTCCCCGCCACCACCAGGATGCCTTCCTGAGAATTTTCTGCATCTTAGAATTTAGCACTGTTGCTATTAAGCCTTGGAATTTATAAGCATTTGTTCTAGGTTGCCTGGTTTTGATAGCTTTCAGTACAGAATATTGGCAGAAGATCAAAAACATGGGGCAGGCACGAACTCTTTTCAGGGTTCTGTCCCTAGATAAATCTGACAGGTGCCATATAATAGTGAAGGCCTGACACCCACTTGTGCAAAAGATAGGTTTTATTAATGATAAAAAAAAATCTGGACTTCATCCAGCATTACAGTGCTGGCACTGGATCATATCTATCTGCCTGTCTAGACAAATCCCTCCAACATCCAGGTACTTGGGGAAGAGAAATGAGAATTAAGTTACAAAGAAGCAGGCAACTTCAACCCACTCTATTATAGTATATTTCCAAAAATAATACTCTTTCTCACAAGCCAAAGTGCACAAGCTATTAGCATCCAATAAAGCACTTGAAAGAAGGAAATTATTTTCTACTTTTACATTCCCATTTATCTTCCCTTCCTGCTCCCGGTGTGCAGCCCAAACCAAACCCACCAACACAAATCCACAAAGCAACCCACAAGCCATGTGTCTCCCAGCCAGAAGCCAGTTGATGAAACTGGGGGAGTCTTGCCCCTTGCTGGAATGGTTTTAGATGATCCCTGATCTGAGTTTGGTCCCTGACTGTCATTATCTACTTCCCCTGTGAAGTCCTCAAAGAGTTGTAAAACCTGGATCCACACCCTTGACTGGGAAGTGTGCACTGCTACTGCCAAGCTGCCCAATGGACAAACTTTTAGAAGCTGTAGCTTCTCTGCTGGAAAATGGCAGGGGCAAGTGGAATAGAAACCGACCTCAAAGGAATTGTTTAATGCCTGGGTGTATAGACGAGCTCTTACATGTACACATTGTATACCAGTTTATGAGAATAAAATAGCTTTCTTAATGGTGCAGTTCTAGCATGTTATAAGATGAGGATGTATGGAGAGAGGAGCCAGAGAAGCTCCTTGGGGAATCTGTGTCTTTCTTTATTCATTTATTTTTGCAGTACTGGGATTGAATCCGGGGCCTCTGCAGTGAGTTACACCCCGACTCCTTTTCATTTTTCAGTTTGAGACAGGATCTTGCTGAACTGTCCAGGTGGGACTTGAACTCACTATCATCCTCTTTCAGCTTTCCAAAGTGCTAGGATTTCAGGAGAATGTCTAGAATTAATACATTTAGAGATCGTTTCAGGGTTTTACACTGGAGGGAGATCTTAAGCTGCTTAGTATTTTTGGTATTCCCATGAACAAACTGGGACTAATCCTGGGAGAGGAAGTTACTTTTTGGTTAAGACCTGTTAATTAAGCTCAGCCTCAGTCAGAATAAAATTGTGGCAAACACTTTCTTGGAGGTAATTTTGGGCTTCTGTCACATAAAACCAGTGAGATAATTAATTTGAAGCAGAAGGAAGTAGAGATTAGAACAGTGGTTTTCAAGTAGTGGGGGTTTTGTTCATTGGGGGGCATTGATGATAGCTGGAAACATTTTTTGGTTGTCACTGTGTGTGTGAATGTGTGTGTGTGTGTGTGTGTTTTACTGGCTTCCAGTAGGTAGAGGCCTAGGACATGGCTAACACCTGACACAGGACACCCCATGAAAGAATTAACCAGATCCAAAGGTCAACTGTGCTGAGATTGAGTAACCCAGGATGGAGAAAAGGCCCTGAGAGTGAATAAGAAGGGTCCAGCTCCAGTCTTTGGATTGAAAAACAATGAAATCATGGCCTTCTATGCTTCTGTTTCCCCATTTGTAAAACAGGGATAATAAATATGTTCTTTACAGAAATATTTTCAGGATTCACAAAATTATATATGTTAAAAGCTGTGATTCTTCAGCAGGCTGGCTGTAAAATTGAAGCACAGTTACTATGACTTGTGCTCTGATGAACTCATGCAATTGTCTTAACCATTCTCCTCTCCTCTCCTCGTCTCTCTTTCTCTCTCTCTCTCTCTCTCTCAAAAAAAAATCCTTCAGGAAAAGAAAACAAATGAGAAATGATCTCATCATGATTACACCTACCACACCAAAAAGCAGACGTAGTTTAGAGAAATGAAATTCTTCCCCTTCGGCAATGAACTAAGCTGCATCTATAATTAAGATCTTGACAAAGGAGCAGGGCTTGCTGAGGAGCTGCAGGCTATGCTCTGTGATGAGGCGCTACCTGGCCAGGTTTGAAACAGGCCCCGTGGAAATCCGACCCCCCTCCGTGGCTCACTCAGGTGTTCCAAACAAATCTGTGTTCCAAACAACAAGCTTGCTTGCTTTCTCAAGATGTCTGTTGCTGCAAGGGGGAAACAAAGGTGCACCTTTTTTTTTTTTTAACATGCAAATGTTATTTATGACTTTCTATGAAGAATTTGCCTAAATCCACTCTTTACTAAAGATACTTGGACAGTTTCCTGCAAAAACCTGCCAGCAGGGGGCAATGCCTTGGACTGCTGACTGATCTGCGGGGCAGCTTAGAAAGACAGTCTACAGTGACCATGTGTTCGTGAACTTTCTGAGACAGCCCCCAGTTTCAGATATCCTTGCCATTGTCAGAACAAATGTCCCACTGTTTAGTTTGTAAAACAAGGTTCCATACCCAACGAAATGAAAGATTCTAAATCCAAAACAAAAGCTAGGCATACAAGTCTATTTCTTGCTAATGGATTTGCTTTGTTTGAGTTGAAAGAGAGACAAGATACTGGTAAGAGTTTGTAATTTGGACAATGAATGTATTCTTCAGTTGACAAGATGCTCTTTATAAGCAGATGAGATATATTGCCAGGGCCTCTGGGCTTCTGTGACACTCACTGCCTAGAAATCCTGTCTCATGGTGAATGGGGTGATGAGGAGAAAGAAGGCTTTGGTCTACCTGCTTCCTATTATTTATTCCCTTCATTGCACTGGGCTCTGAGCAAAGAAGTTCTGAAAATCAGAGACTAATGCTGACATTCTATCCCAGGGGAATACTCCAGAGGTGGAGAGAGAGAGAGAGAGAGAGAGAGAGAGAGAGAGAGAGAGAGAATCACAGTTTTGCTAGTCTGATGCTGTTGTGCTAATACAGACATTATATTGGTCTATAAACCCATTTCCTGCCAATCTCTAACTCATACTACACATGACCAGGAACCAGTAGAAGGTGACTGACATATTCCGACACTAAGACAATAGACAAAAAAAAAAAAAAAAAAAAACGTCTACAAATGCACATTACTATTACTGCCATTGCCTGGGTGCTGGCCCTCACTTTATGGTCATTGTGGAAGGGGGAGTCTGTTGAGGGTCAATGAAACCCAGCTCATTTTTTACCAGTGGAGCACAGAGCCTTGGGAACAGAGGAGTTCAGATGACTCTTGAGTTTCAGCCACATAGCCTGTCGGGGTGCAGTGAGACAAAGACCAAGTCAAAGGTACAGGAGGTAGCTAGCACAGGGCTTCCACCTCAGGACAAGAGATGGGGGAGAATGTTAGTGACACATCAGACTATCCAAATAAGAATAGCGAAGAGATCTTGTTAAATCTCAACAGATGGAAAATAGATCTGGTTAACTCTAAACCTTATGTATATTTTGGTTAGTACAGGTTTCCATGAACCTCACAGATGCCCTCCTCCAAGCAAAAGTAAGGAATTAAAATTAATTTCAAGGGGAATTAGCAAACATTTTTGTGGTTTGCAGTGTGTGCACTTTCACGTACTCATGTTGCTCTGTCTTTATTTCGGGAGAGCATAAACATCAACATTGCACATAAGGAACATTTTTGGTAACATCTTATAATATTACCTTTGCATATGAGAAATAGCAGGGGAAATTCTAATGTGACACCCCGAAGATTGGTCAAGAAAGTTGAGACCTCCAATCACTGGATCCAGTCTTTGAGTACGAATCATGAGCCACGTACTAAGCACCACTATACACCACTGATGGCTGGGGAGAAAGCTGGGGAATGAGGAGCCAGCTGATTTTTACGAATATACTGCAATTTAGTTATAGACCATGGTGGGGCCCCAGCAAATGTATTAACAGCATCCCACTGGCAGCTTTAATATCTCCATGATCAGCTGCCCCAAATCCTCACCTCAGCCATGAAAAACTGCTGTCACAGATCATCACCATCCATGATTTCTGGAGGGCCAGTTCTAGTTGCAACAAGTGCTGTGTCTCAGTTCACCTAGACTGCATTGAATACAAAACCTTCTAAAAGATTTCCCCTTTCCAGTG
>PVLA01009040.1:0-15433 GCA_004027455.1 Hydrochoerus hydrochaeris
CGCCCGTGTCTCTCCCGCCCCGGCCCGTGTCTCTCCCGCCCCAGCCCGTGTCTCTCCCGCCCGCGCCCGTGTCTCTCCCGCCTCCGCCTGTGACTCTCTGTCTCTGTTTTGTTCCACATCCAATGTCTCTCCAACTCCCTGCCTCGGTATCTCCGTCTGTGATTTCAGCTCTGTCTGTCTGTCTCTGTGTCCATCTGTCTTTCTCCCTGTCCATAGCTCTCCCCGGGCCCAGCCCTCCCTCCTGCATCAGCGCCAAAGCCCCTCTGCAGGCCCGTGTGGGGGTGCGGGGTGCTCGATGCGGGGTGCAGGAAGCAGCACTGTGCTGGGGTTGGGGACAAGGGGAAGGGTCAGGGTGGCCTGTGTGGCGGCAGTGCCGTGGGCAGAGGGAGGAGGGAAGGCAGCTGTCGCCCAGGCAGAGGGTCTCCCTCAACGTGGGGAGGCCTGCAGCAGGGGGCGCTGCCCTGGAGTGGGTCCCACCTTCCAGGACCTGGCCAGGGTGCCAAGCCAAGGCTGGGTTTGGACCTTTGTTTTGAGGCAGGCTTCCCTTGCTGGGGTCAGGTGTGGGGTTCAGTGGGCCTGAGGCCTGACTGGCGGGGTGTGGGTGGTCTGCTCTGGGCACCCTGTGGGAACACTGTGAGCTGTGATGCTGAGGAGACAGTGGGGCATGGAGGGGGCCGGCAAGGGTCTTCTTCCCAGTCTAGACGATGAGGCAGGACTGGGGGTGAGAGGCTGCGGGGAGCTAAAACCGGTGGAGAGTCTGTGGGGACAGCGCAGGCCTTGCCCCAGCCCCTGTTCCACGCCCAGGAATCGGAGCCCTGGGCAGAGTGGGTGGAAGGGGTGCCGTCCCCCTAGGGACTCTTCCACCCATCTGTGGACTCCAAGCCCCTAGGGGGAGCCACTCCCCACTTGCTGAGCTCTGGAACTGAGGGAGCTGGACTCTCAGGAGGACCTGCTGGGCCCCCTGTGGACAGAGGTCCCGCTGAGCCCCAGTGAGCCCCAGAAATGGCTGGGGTCCCGCTGAGCCCCAGTGAGCCCCAGGCATGGCTGGGCTGCTCGGATGTCGGGCACCGTACTATAAAAGGCTGTTTTCCTTCAGCGCTCACTTCAGTGAGCTGGAGGCAGGGCTGAAAGTGACTCCCTGGGACCTGGCCTCTTCCTGGGCGGCAGCCTGGTGGCATAGTCTAGGGCAAGGCCTCCTTGTGGCTTGCCTGACTGTCTGAGCCGCTGCCCCCAGCAAGGACAGGTGGGAGCTGCGCCCCTCCCTGCCGGGGTCCCCTTCCCTGGAGCATCTCTCTCACCTGTCTGGTCGCCTTGCACCTCCCGCCCCTCCGGTCCCGCCCCCTGCCTCAGTCCCCTGCACATCTCCCAGCCTCTCAGAGAGACCCAGCCACCTCCACACCACAGCTACTCACAGCCTGAGTCAGCCCTAGGAAGTCTCCATCCCCAGAGACTGTCCCTGGACTCTGACCTCTCCGTGGGCCACCATCTGTCCCCAAAGCTGGCTCATGGGAGCTCAAGGCTCCCCTGCAGGCATCCACGGATGGAATACTGGCAGAACCCATTGTCCCTCTTGCCAAAATGGGGCCATCGAGGTCAGAGCATTGGATGGGCCACCAGCTCACCCCAGACCCAGCCCTTGCACTGCCCCTCCCCGGAGGTCACCATGGCTGTGTGACCCTGGCCTACGAGGCCTTGGTTTTCTCATCTGTAAATAAATTCACCCAGACCTGTCAGGAAAACTGGGAAGGTGGAGGCGATGGCGCACATGCGTGAGATGGGGAAGAAGCTGATGGACACAGATGGTCGGCGTAGCTGTACGTGGACACGCGTGTTTGGGTTGTACAAGCATGTGCCGTGTATACATGTGCAAGTGTGTCTGTGTGTGTGGATATATGGTTTGTGCAGATGTCTGTGTGTTACGTATCTAGGTTATATGTATGTGTGTAAATGTGCATGTATGTGTATATATGTGTGCATTTAGATGTGTGTTATATTTTTCTGTGTGCATCTGTGTGGGGGAATTTTGGTATAGATATAGGTGTATGTCTATCTGTATATGCATAAGTATGTTATGTATGTGTGTTTGTATTGTGTGCACATATAAATGTGCACACCTGCATATGCACATGGATTATGTAGGTGTGTCCATTGCAAAGTGTGTATGTGTGTGTCTAGTCCATGTGTGTACAAACTGTATACAGGTACACATTATTTGGTGCAGGTATGTATGTGGTATGAATTGTGTGATATATGCACGTGTATGCTTATGTGTGCAGCCGTGTGTATATGGCCATGTGTGTGCGTGTGTGTGCATGTGCTTTACAATACCAGTCCTATTGAGTTTCCATTTCCAGACCCAAATTTGCTGTTAGATTTTTCTCCAGAGGCCCTGGATGCCAATTGCTCAAACCCAAACCATCCCAAATTCTCCCCACGGGCCTTTAATCCTGAACTTACCAGAATATCCAGGGTCTGCTCGTTATCTCTAAGTGCGTCCTCATGTCATGCAGAGGCACAAGGAGGTAGTTGCGAGAATGTCCTCGGTTGGGACCAGAGGTCACTGGAGGCATCAGGGGTTCAGCAGACACAGGGCCAGATGGCAGGAAGAGGCCAGGGGGAGCCCGAGGAGTGAAAGGCTGAAAAGATAACATGAAACATCCAAATTAGGGGCTCTCAGGCACAAAACAGCCCGTGTTCAAAGAACAAATCCAAGTGAAAGGTGACCCCTAACACATCAGGTGGGGCCTTGGGTCAGGGCTTTGGAACCCTGGAAGGAAGTGAGGAACAGACATCTGAGGGTGCCAGGTGGGCAGTGGGGTGGAGCCCTGGCCACCAAAAGCCCGGATTAACTCACCCAAACAAAAACGGTGACCACAAAGATGCACAAAAGGCACCCAACCCGTGAGATCCTAGCAGCCTGAAGCACAAGGCCGTCACAATGGCCACATTTTCTAGTGGTTCCAGAAGTTTCCACTGAGCCATGCAAAGGAGTTGTAGCCAGTCTCTGCAGCAAGGATGCATGAGCCCAGCAGGGACCCAGGGATCCAGGAAGCCCCCACCCATGAGCAACATGGTGCAACCATTGGAAGGCTCAGAGGTCAGGGAAGGTGGACACGGATGTGTGGGGAAAAGCCCCAGATCCTAACCAAATCCAAGGTCCCTTAGTATCGCGTGTGGAGGGCAAGGGCTGCTGGAGACCCCGTGGCAGTGAGGTTACTCTGCCAAGTAAGCCCCACCAACCCTTGCCCGAGGAGGAGCCTGAGTGCTGGCATCTGCCACTGCTAGCAGGTTGCTGGGAAGCCCTGCCCAAGGGCATGGTCTGGGCAGGGACACTGAGTCAGCTGCAGCCCTGCCAGTGACAGCTCCCTCCAAGTCCTGCTCCTGCCTCCCACTTTGCCTTATCTCAGGGCCCCTGATAGGGTGGCAGCTGGGCCCCCAAAGCCCCTGAACTGCTCCAGCCCTGCTTACTCTCTGCCTGGGGCTGAGGGGAGAAGGGAGACATAGCCAGGGCTGGAGCGTGGGGCTCACAGCTTCCGGAGTCCTGGGCCCACCACGTGCTCTTTGGTTGGTGGGGTTAATCCCAGGGGAGTCGGGGGGCCCTCATACACAACATGTGCACACATACCATGCTCAAATGCATGTTCATACAGCACATACACACACACATGTACCATATGCATCACCTAAACACACACACTCCTGCACATACTTGTGTCACACTTATATACCAACACACGACACACACATCCACAACACGCACATCCATACGCAGAGAGGGAGCACGGGGCTCCTGCACCATCCCAGGCCAACTGCTGCCCCAGCCCTCACAGCACCCCTGGTGGCGTGGCTGGGAACGAGCCTAGGGGCTGGCACCCCTGCCATGGTCACTCACTCTGCACCCCCAGGATGGAGCCCAGGCGTCTCTGGCCCTCAGAAGCCAGCCCAGCTCCAGAAACAGCAGCGGGAAAGGCTGTGAGTGGTCGCTGTGGAACCAGCTCCTGCCACCTACTGCCGCACCACCTCGGCTCTCGGCCCACGTCAGGCATGGTGGGACCTCCGGAAGGAGTGGGCTCTGGGACCTGACACATCCGTCCTGGCACTGTCATTACCCGAGAAGCAGCCCTGAGGGCATAAAGACATCCCTGAAGGTTCTGGGGTCTAGGGGGCTGAGTCTCCCCTGGTGTGGGTTCAGCTGAGGGGTTCTTGGGGCTGGACCAAAGGCGCTGGCCAGCCTGGGTCCTTTCTGGAGGTGCAGAGGATGAACCCAGCTCTGAACTCTGAACTCCCCAGGTCAGTGCTCAACTCTCAGCTCCCCAAGGAGGGTGCTGTAGCCCCCAAGGGCTCCCTCTGCATAGTGGGCCCAGCCCCTCCAGGGCCTTGGATCCCTGTGACTTCCCCATCTGACACGTGGCTGGCAGGGAGAGGTGAACCAAAGTTTGCAAAATGGTAATCCCAAAATGAGAAGAGAAAAGGATTCAGAAAGATTATTTGAAGAAATAATAGCTAAAATATTCACACATTAGTGAAATACATGAATCTATAAATCCAAGAAGCTCAACAAACTCTAAGTGGAGAAAATTTATGAAAAAAAAAAACTTTACTGAGATACATTAACATATAGCTGTTGAAATACAAAGACATAAGAATCAAAGCAAGAAAAAAGAAGTAACTCATCCCAAACAAGGTGTCTTCCGTAAGGTTAACAGCTGATTTTGCATCAGAAGCCTTGTTTACCAGGAGGCAGTGGGCTAACTTATTTAAAGTGCTGAAAGAATAAAACTGTCAGCTGATAATTCTGTACCTATCAAAGATGTTTTTCAAAAGTAAGAGAAGGATTAAAACATTCCCAGATAAGCAAAAGCCAAGAGAATAAATTATCTCTAGTCCTGAAATTTCCCATCAAAAGGCAGAGATTACCTGAAGGCATCAAAATAAATTTTAAAAATCTAAGAGACACCCTTTAGATCCAAAGTCACAAATAGGTTAAAAGTGAAAAGATGAAAAAATATGTTGCATGCAAGTAGTAACCAAAGGAAATAGGTATTAACTGTGGTAATAACAGACAAAATATATCTTAAGTAAAACAATTGTTCAGAGGATAATCTATATTGAAAAAGGGAGAAAATTATCAAGAAGATATAACACATACAAATGCATTTAAAAAAACAGACCCCATAAATACACAAAGAAAACATGATCAGATTTGAAGAAAGAACTAGTTCTACTTTAATAGGTGGTGTCTTTAACACCCCATGTTCAATAATGCATAGAACATATAGAAAAGAGGTTGATAAAGAAATAGCAGATTTGAATGACACTCTAAGTAAAATAGTCTTCATAAATATATATAAAACACTCTACTTAACAAAAGAATATATATTCTTTCAAAGTACACATGGGACATCATCCGGGATAGAATATTTGTTAGGATACCAAGCAACTCTCGGTAGATTTAGAAAGAGAAATACACAGAGAATCTTCTCTGATCACTATTAAATAAAACTAAAAGTTACTTATAGAAGGAAATCTGAAAAATTCACAAATGTACAGATCAAACTACATACTCTTAAATAGTCAATATGCCAAAAAAAATGAGAAGAAATTAGAAAACAGAGTTGAGTGAAAAGAAAAACAGAACTCACCCGTGCTTCTTAGTAAACTAAGAATAAATTTATAAAATGCTACATTTTTTAAAAAAATAAGAAAGAGCTCAAATCGATGACCTAACTTTATACTATAAGGAACCATAGGGAAAGAACACAAATGAAATCCAAAGCTAGAAGAAAGAAAGAAAACAATACAATATGACAGACAGATAAATGAAATCGACAACTGTGAAACAGAAAATCAGTGAAACCAGAAGCGGCTGCTGTGGACTAAATTGTGTCCCTCAGAATTCATACGTTGGGATTCTGACCACCACGATGACTGTGCTGGGAGACAAGGTCTTTAGGTAGGTACCTTAGGTTAAAGACGTGAGCAGGCTGGGGTCCTTCTCTAATCAGGCAGGTGTCCTAGCAACACGAGATCACGACACCTCAGCACAGGAGAGCACAGAAGAAAGGCCGTGTGAAGATGAACAATCGGCCAATAGAACCCCCTGGAAACAGGGTGAGGGACTTTTAGTTACTAGAAATGTGAGAAGAAAAATGTTGTTTAAGCCCCCAGGTCTATAGTGTTTTGTTATAGCAGCTTGAATAGACTAATATGTTGGTTCTTTTGAAAGTTCAGCAAAAGCAAAACCCTTTGCATAGAAAAAACGAGTCAGTGTGTACAGAAAAAAACAGAAAATGAAAGTGGGAACATTACTACTGATCCTACAGAAGTAAGAACAGCTATGAGAATACTGTGAGCAATTTTTAATCAACAAATTAGACAACCTAGATGCAATGAACAAATTCCTAGAAGCACCCAAATAACCAAAACTAATTCAAGAAGAAACAGAAAATCTCAACAGATCTTTAAATGTTATTATTGAACTAGTAAGCAAATTCCTCCACCAAAATAAAGGTCAGAACCAAATTACTTCACCAGTGAATTTTAACAAGAGTTTAAAGATTTAACACTAATCCTTAAGGATTAAAATTTTCGAAAGAGAAAAGAAAAAAGACCCTGAAACTCCAATAATAAGGCTAGCATTATCCTAACACCAATGCCAGCTAAATGCATCATGAGAAAGAAAATGACAGACATAAAAATTCTTAGCAAAATGTGAGCAAACTAAATCCAATTGTGTATGTAGAAGATTATGCACTGTGACCAAGTGGGATTCATCCCAGGAATACAAGTGATCCAACATCAGAAAATCAATCAATGTAATACATTTCTTTAATAGAATGAAGTCTATTTAGGAAGAATAAATTCAAGAAATATATTTACAGCAAAGTGACTAGAGTTAATGCCAATGAATTGCATAGTTGAAATTGCTAATAGTATAAGTTTAAGTGCTTTCACCACAAGAATAGAAGCATATGATAATAAGTATGTTAAATGTCATCATTTAACCTGCTGTCGCTTGGCATAACTGACGCCATCTTGAGCCCTGCATTTAACTAGTGCCTTATATTTGACCCAGGAGAATGGAAATTTACTCAGAGTATACATCCCATGAGAAAAGCAGAATGAGCTGTACTCAGCAGAGAAAAATAAACCTGCTCAACAAAGAAGCAGGACACAGGTGCCAACCAAAAATTAATATAAGATTTTAACTAATCTTGTTGTTTCCAACAGGATGTCTTTTGTGATTCTCTCTTTTAAAAACTCTGTAACTTTCCAGTTCGGGGCCACTTGTTTGGACTCTGAAACTGGGGGGTCTGTGTACAAGTGGTCCTGAGCTCAGCAAATTAAATTCAAAATTTATCAATTTGGCTGCTTGGATCCCTATTTTGCTGTTCATAAAGCCACCTCAAACCATTCTACAGTGTATATACGTATCAAAACATTATATTGTATACCATAAATTAGACAATTTTCACTGCAGATACAGAGAATGTATGCTCACATCAAAGCATTATATTGTGTGCCATAATATGTATAGTTTTTACTGCCAATACAAATAAATACATAAAATTTTAAAAACAACTAAGGAAAAAAGTCACATTTATTTCAGAAAAAGCATCTTATAAAACCCAACACTTTTTTATGATTAAAAAAAGAAAGCACTCAGGAAACTAGAAATAGAAGGAAACTTCCTACACATGATACGAGCATTTATGAAAAGCCCATGGCTAATGAGATTACAGAATAACGAAAGAGATTCCCTTAAAGCACAAGCAAGACAAAAATATTTACTTTTTCAATGATTCAATTTTGTTTTTTGTTTTTTTGGTACCGGGGATTAAATTTATGACCTTGTACTTGCCAGGCAAGTGCTTGTGCTGCTGAGCTATATTCCCACCCCAAGAATATTTGCTTTTGCAAATTCCATTCAACACTGTGCTAGAAGTTTTAGCCAGATAAATTAGAGAAGAAAAAGAAATAAAAGGTATCCAAATAGGAATCAAAAAAAAAAACTACCTTTGTGCACAGATGACATGGTTATAAATAAAGAAGACACTAAAGTCACCATAAGAAAAAAAAGCTGCTAGAACTAACATAAAATTCAACAGTTTTAAGATGCAAAATCAACATACAGAAATCAGTTGTGTTTCTATACATTGGCAATAAGCAATTCAAAAAGGAAATTGAGAAGTATCTAATAGAGTAAAATGCCTAGGAGTAAATTTAATCAAGGAGGTTCTGAAAGACTTGAATATGGAAAACTACAAAACATTGCTGAAATAAATTGGGGATTTGAATAAATGTAAAAATATCTCCTATTCACGGATAGGAATTTACAGTGTGTCAAGATGACAGCGCCATCGAAAGTGGGCTACAGACTCAGTGCGAGCCGTGTTAGCATCCCAGCTGTCTTTCTGTGCAGAGCTGGAAGAGTTAATCCTCTATTCCGTGTGTTATTACAAGAGACCACAAAGAGGCAAAACAAGTCTTGAAAATAAAGGTCCGGAGGAATCACACTTTCTGATTTCAAAACTTATTACAAATCTACAGTAATAAAATGTGGTACTGTTGTAAGGATAAATGCCAATATAACAGAATTGTAAATAGATCTATATGTAGATCCAGAAATAGATCTATATACTGTGGCAAGTTGATTTTAACAAATGTGCAATGTCTTCAACAAATGGTGCCGGGGGCTGTACAGCTCAGGAGCACAGCTGCTGCCTGAGAAGCACAGGATCGTGAGTTTGATTCCCTGCACTCCCTCAAAAAAAAAAAAATTGCACCGGGACAACTGAATTTCTACATGCAGCAAAATGAAATCAGACCTCCACATCATCTGCAAAAATTAACCCAAAATGGATCATGAAACTATAATACTTTCAGAATAAAACATAACTATAGATCTTTGTGATCTTGAATTTATAGATAGGACATCAAAAGAATGACCAAAATAAGAATAACAAGGTAGTCAGAATTTAACAACATTTAAAACTTTTATGCATTCAAGAACATATTTCAAAGACCTACCAAGTGGATGAAATATCCCCAAATCACAATCTGATAAGAGCTTAATATTCAGAATGTATAAGGAAGTCTCACAACTCAACAACAGTAAATTCAATTCAATAAGGAGCAAAATGCGTGAATAGATATTTCTCCAAAGAAGATATGCAAATCCCAATAAATATGTGAAAAATTGCTCACTCTCATTAATCATTAGGGAACCATTCATCAAAACCACAATAAGATACCATTTCATATCTATTAGGAGGACTATAATAAAAATGAATGAAAGAAAACTGAAAATAAGTCCTGGCAAGGATGTGAAAAAAGCAAAAGTCTCATACATCATTGCCGGTAATAGAAGACAGTGCAGTCTCTATAGAAAACAGTTTGGCAGTATCTCAAAAAACTGAACCACAGAATTAATTATATGGCCCAGAAAATCCACTCCTAAGTGTACAAGCATATTTCACAGAATCAAAGACTAGGATACTTATATGTCAATGTTCATTGAAATCTTATGCATAATAACCAAACAGTGGAAACAACCCAAGTGTTTATCAAGAGATGAATGGATAATAAACAAAATGTGTGTATGTACAACATGTGTATGCACACAATATCAAGTTATTCAACCTTAAAAAGACATGGCACTCTGGTTCATGCTACCACAAGCACGTTAACTGCATCTCAATGCTCCTGCTAAATTATACATAGTGTACCATTAGAGCACATATGTCTGTGTTTGGACTGCTGTATAAATAGGTTCCACATCTGTGGACTCAACCAGCCTCAAATCTAAACTGTTTTAAACAAAACCGCACCCCACTAAACACATACAGAGTTTTTTCTAGTTATTATTTCCTTAAGAATACAGCATAACAAGCATGTACATAGCATTCACATTGTATTAGGTAGACAAGTAATTCAGAGACTATTTGAAACACACTGAGGGGTTAGGGGTGCAGCTCAGTGTAGGGTGCTTGCCCAACGTGTGCAGGGCTCTGAGTTTAATCCCCAGCACAATAAATAAATAAATAAACAAACAAACAAACAAACAGCCAGGCAGGGTGACACATGTCTATAATTCTAGCACTCCAGAAAACTGAAGCAGGAGGATCCCAAGTTGCAGCCCAGCCTGGGGAGCCTAGTGAGTTAGTGAGATCCTATCTCAAAAGAAAACATAAAAGGAGGTGGGGATATAGCTCAGCATGAAGGTTCCGGATTCAATTCCTCAATGCTAAAAAAAGTTTTAAATTAAAAAACTTAAAGAGCACTCTATATGGGAGGATTGCATGGACAAGATGCAAATACTACAACATTTGGTGTAAGGGACTTAAGCCTGTGCAGACTTTGGTATCCCAGAGAGGTTCTGGGACCATCACCAGAGTCAAGAACTCTGTGTGTGTGTGTGTGTGTGTGTGTGTGTGTGTACACACACACAAAGATTATCTGATACTAAGAAGGACTGGGAAGAAAGGCAAGGAAGAGGAAGGGCCAGGGAAGCCCACAGACGAGGTGGCGAAGGAGAGCAGGGCAGAGGAAGGTAGACCAGGAGGCTGCCCGGGAAGTGGTAGAGGAGCTGCCAGTGCTGAGGGCTGGGGATCCTGACACATCTGGGACACTCAGGGGCTCACAGGAGCAGGTGAGGTCAGGGAGTGGGTGGAGGCCGAACTATATGGGCCTCCTCAGGAGACAGACGGAGCTCTGGGAGGATTTTGCAGAGAGAGGCTCGTGCCCTGACCCGGGGGCAACAGGAAGCGGGAGAGGCCGGAGCCCATGGGAGACAGACAGCGCAACGGAGAGAGGCAGTGGGACTGCAGGGCAGGCAAGCAGAGCCGAAGGTTTCTCGGACTGGCTCCTGCCACTTCCACACGCTGGCTGTCGCCAGATCCGCAGTGCTGCCGCGGGCGGGGTGGCGGGGTGCGGGAGGTCTGGGGCCTGTGAATCGGAGGTGAGGCTGGTGGTGCTTGTCACCGCCAAGAAGTGGTGCAGTCCTGCAGCATCTGATTCTGACTGCAGGAGCACAGCTCCGGCTCCTCCCGGGTCAGGACCTCGAGGCCTCTGGCTTCCTCTGCCCCAAAAGCGCTTCCAGTGGCTCCAAGTCCACCTTCCTGGTAAGGGGAAGGGGCTCTGCAAAGTCCAGTGGTTTGTCACACAGACAGGAGCCACAGATCTGGTGAGGACACTAAGGCTGGACCACAGTGACGTGGGCATGGGAAGGTGTATGGCTGGGGGGTGACTTGCTCAGCTACTTCTGGGGCTCTGCATGGGTCAGGCGCACAGACGCGGGAGTGATTGTCCTAAGGAAGACGTGTTTGCCCTCGTGGGTGCCTGAGAACAGGAGGCAGGGCACTCTGAGCAGGGAGCACGGAAGTGCCACGGCCTCAGCCCGTCCTTTCCCAGGCTCTTTGGCAGAATGGCTCTGGATAGCTGTTCAGGTGGCCCCGTGGGAGGGCAGGTGGATAAAAGCCCAGAGTGTGGGCCCCAGGCGGAGGAGGGGGTCTGCAGATGCTGGCTGAGTGGCTTTGCATTCGAGAGCTGCCCTCTCAGGTGAGTCCTCTTCTCTCTCTTGGAATTGTCCAGCCAGGAGTCGGGGAACTTCTCTCCACGGTCAGTGAGGCTTCCACTCACCAGAGTCAGAACAGGGAAAATGTTGAGCGTACCAGGGCACATCCCAGCTGCAGAGCTAACTCTGGGTGCTGCTTGGAAGCTTCCCAGCTTCCTGACTTGGCATCAGAGCATTGGGGGAGCAGAGCTGGGGTAGGGGTCCCCCGAGTCCTGGGGCTCATCGACACCAGACTGCAAGGGGCCGGTCTTCACTTCATGTCACTCATGAAATCATCACCTGAGATCACAAAGCAAAGGTTTATTCCGACTCACGATTTCGGACGTTGCGGCCTGAGATCAGAGGATCCGTTGCTGCAGAGGCAGCATTTCAGGGCAGGAGCACAGGGTGAAGGGAAACTGCTCTTCTTGTGAGCCAGGAGGCAGGAGGGAAAGAGGAAGTGACCAAGGCCCGAAAACTTCAGGACCTCCCACGAGGCCTTATGCTGGGGACCAAGAATTTAACACAGGAGCCTTTGGGAGCTATTTATCCAAACCATAGCAGACACTGAGTGACAAATCAAAGAGTTTGAACTTTATGCTGGAGATGATAAAGGAGCCCTTGAAGGTTCCGGAGCCTAGCAGGGCAAGATGTGTCATTGTCACAGAGCCTGGGTGGCCCCCAAAGCCTCAGGATGTACCCTCCAGGCCTCCAGTTAGCACTAGAAGAGGGCAAAGGCACAGGGCTACTTTGGGGGAAGCGAGAGGAACCAAGAAGGCTGTGACCTGGGTTTGGATCAGACCAGAGGACCTGGGACCAGCCTGGGGTTCAGATCAGAAGCAGAATCATTTCCAGCCCCCACTCCCCTCTTGCCCTGGCTGTGTGTGGTTCCGGGTGGGCCACCTCCCCACCCAGCCCCAGCTCTGCAAGTGCGCAAGACCAGCCCTGCAGTCCCTGGGGCCTTCAAGGATTCAGAGAAGCTCTCAGTAGGATGCATTCCTGGCCAGCCAGGCACAGGCAAGTGGGCTCAGCAGAGAGAGGAGCCCCATTGGGCTCTCACAGGGGTCCCCTCCCACCTCCCTTCCTGCTTTGCTGGGAGGATGAATTCCTGCAGCCTCACATCTGCAGGCCGATCTGCTTCCCTATCTGTGTTCTGCTAATAAAGAGAAAACACTCTCTGCGAGGTTAGACAAACAGCTGGGCAGTGATTGACACAGCCCGTCCTCTGTGAGGGCGAGGGCGCAGGCGCTCACAGCCTGCACGCTAAGCTCCGAGTTCCACGTGTGTCTGCACTCTCCCCGCAGCGGGGGGCTGCTTGCTTCCCGTTGGCCTCACGCTGGGCCCTCTGGTCACCCGTGGCGACATCCCTCCGGGACAGGGGCTGTGGGAGAGGAACTGCTCTCAGCCGGAGGCTGTTTCCCCAGCTGGTCTCAAAGTGCCCCAGGTGTGCCAGGGCTCATCCCCTGTCCCGCGCTGCCGAGGGTGACTGTGCCTCCTCCTCCGGGGTCTGAGCCTGGATGACCCTGGAACACCACCCTCACACCCCAGCCACCCCCACAGCAGAGATGAGCTGGGCTGGGCTGGGCTGGAGCAGCATGGAAGGTCGCAGAGAAGGTGAAGGCCTGGCCTGGACCCAGAGGCTGCTGCCGAGGATCCACAGCATCCATGCGGTTTCCAAACTGGACCCGCCCCAGGGCTGGGGATGCACAGGGAGGAGGTGGGCAGACTGTGCCCCCTCCCAGGTTCCCTCCTCTGGCCTCTCCTGTGAGGTCTCCCTCGCTCCCCCACCTGCTCCCACCTCAAGGGACAAGCGACGCTTTCACAGCTTGCTGGCACCCATAGGGGACCACGACGCATCACTCCCGACACCCTTGCGGTGATGGTTTCCAAAGGGACCGTCTTTGTGGCCAAGGACAGTAAAAGAATGGGTGCAAGTGGGAAGATGTCCGGGGGCCTGAGATTCTGCCCCCTAGGGTGGGCAGCAGCCCAGGGCGGTTGGGTTCACCTCGCGGGGTGCAGGAGCCCTCCGTGAAACACCCCTAAGTACAGGGGGAGAAACCGAGGCCTGGAGGGGGCAGGCAACTCCTCTAAGCTCTGAGACGGGCAGGGATTCCTACCCAGCCCAGCCTCCCCACCTCGCCCCCTTCCCTTCCCCACATTGGACGAATGATTTCAGCTGCACAACCTAAAATTTGGGGATCAGTCATTCTGTGCCTCTGCCCTTCTCTCCCGTGAGCTGTAGCCTTTGCTCAGCATTGATGCTGTGCAGAGAGACCGCCCACCAGGTGTGCTTGGCCAGCCATGGCTCCCCTGGGCCTCAGTTTCCCTGTCTGTCCACAGGGACCCAAATGCCAGCTCTGCAGAGGTGCCCGTGTCTGCTGAGGTGGCAGTGCCCAGGCTGTGCCCAGCTGACCCACTGGCTCCAGGCCCCAGGGGCAAGTGCTGCCTACCCCACCCCCAGCTCCCTTCTCCTCCCGCCACGTGAGGGGAAATTACCCATTAATGAGGGAGAATTACGAACACAGCCTCTGGCCCTCTGCCCAAGGTCCTTGGGCAAGGAGGGAGGGAGCCACGGAGCTGGATGAGAGAATTGGAAACAAATGCAGGAGGTGGGGATTTTCTGGTGCCCCCCCCCACTCCGCACCACTGTCCCAAGTTTGGACTTTCACCAAAGCGGATTTCAGGCCTGGGCTTCCTGTGAACTCTCTTAATTCAATTGTGGGCCATTATCGGCACGGGTGTAATGCACTGTTTCCGCAGCCTCGGGGAGGCTGGGGCGGGTGCGTCCCTGCTCGCAGGTGGGGATTGGGCAGGCATAGGGGACCCAGAGGGGACTGGGTCCAAGTCCCCAGGCTGGGCAGGTTAGTGCCATGAGAACGAGGTGCTGGGGTGGGGGTGGGGTACCTAGAGGGCCATGCTCAAGGGCACTTCTTATAGATGGGGGGGCTCCAGGCCCCTGAGGTTGGAAGCGGAAGTGAGCAGGCTTGCTGGGGACCTGGCAGGAGGAAGTGCCAGGGCCCCATGGGGAGGAGCCACCTACCAAAAAGCCAGGGATCCCGCTTCTGGGAAGCACCCTGCCATGCTCTTTCGTCCCCTGGACGCCACCCCAGCTCTTTTCGAGCCCCTCCTGCTCACCCTCCTCCATCACCTCCTCCAGGAAGCCTTCCCAGTGCCCACCCAGCATCCCTCCCTTCTGCTCTCCTGGAAGCTGTGAAGGTGAGGGGCTCTGTCCCCCGTGGTCTGGGGTTTCAGGGGAGGAGACAGAACCAGCACAGGTCCTTGGACAAGACCAGAACCTGGGGGCGTCTGGGTGGAAGAAAGTTGCTTGGCAGTGGGCTCAGGTGTGGACACCACTCCCGCCTAGTGGCTCCTCCTAGGGGAGCCCCTCCTCCAAGCCCCAGCCCTCTCCTTTGCAGGTGGCTCATGGGATGCTCCCTGCACCCATCTCGGAGGCCAGCAGGCTCGGGCAGGAGGCTCGGGCACTGAGTTGTGTATCGTGAAGGAGGCATGTGGCATCTCAGGTGCAGGGGCTCAAAGCACTGTGAGGCAGGGCTGAGCCCGGAGGGGAGACAGAGGCTGGGACCCTGCAGAGCCACCCTCCCTGGAGACACGGCTCTTGGGGTGACAGGCAGGAGCCCAGTGAATACAGCAGCAGGTGGCAACCATGCCCAGACTCCCTGAGCGCCCACTGCTTTCCTGGCGTCTGGGCCATTAGGAGCTGAGCTCACAGCGGGTTTAACCCCTGGGCCCCAGCGCAGTGCAGACCGGGGGCCGACGCTGTGCCTCCACCAGGTTTGGCAAACAGGAATTGGCTGGCACCTTGGGCTGTTTTTGTCTGTGTGCCCAAGGGCCACACATGCCACTTGAGGAGGAAGCCCG
>PVLA01009040.1:15533-80676 GCA_004027455.1 Hydrochoerus hydrochaeris
AGACCTCTTTGGAGGCCCATGTGATTACAGTGGCAGCCCGGACCCACCTGGGGACCGCATGCTTCAGGAGGAGACACAGGGACACAGTCAGCGGCGGGCGTGGCAGGACTGCAGGAAAGGAATGAGCACAGCACAAGCTGCTCCAATAGCAAGGAGGCCGGGCAGGGAAGGGCCCCGAACTCCCGGCCTGGAGGAGTCAGACGACAGGGAGCTGCTTCCACGAGCTGGGGAGACCAAATGCAAAATCTGGGGAGTCTTACATCAGACGGCCCAGGGTGAGATGAGAATACGGGCAGGTCGATTCCAGGGAACAGTCCCGAAGAAAGCCAGCCTCGTCAACAGAGGTCAAGAGAGGGAATGTGGTGTCACGCTGGATCAGTGCCCACCCCTCCAAGCTCCTTTAAACTTTGCCACCTCTTTAAAGACCCCGTCCCACATAAGAAGGTTTTCAGGGCGGGCACTGGGGGCTAGGGCTTCAGAGTAAGAATCCAGGGCTCACACGGTAGTGGCGTGAGAGGGTGAGAGAAGGGAGACTCGAGTATGGGGAAGAAAGCAGAGAAGAAAACAGGCAGCGATCTGACAATGGTGCCTCCAAGCGTGTGTTGCTGGGGCCGATGCCTGGCAGAGGGAGGACCTAGGACAGCCTGGTGCTCTTGTCCCCCTGCAGGCTGGGCATGTGGCACCGGGAGAGAGCAGAGCCCCAGAAGCCCACTTAAAAACCAATAAATACAACAGAGGGGCCAGCGGGAGGGACTTCCCTAGAGTGTTCCCAGGGGCCGGGACAGAGTGGGCACAGGCCACAGATGGGGGCTTTTTCGTTTTCGTTATTGAGCGAGGTCCCACTAAATTCCTAAGTTGTTCAAGTTGTTTGGACTGGGCTCAACCTCGCAACCCTTCTGCCTCGGCCTCCGCGAGTGCTGGGATTGCAGGCATGTGCCAGCATGCCCAGCTCCAACCGAAGTTCAAAGGACTGCAAATGTCCTTAAGAATTTACAGCTCTGTGTTTCTGTTGTTCTCATCTCTCAAGAATGAAGAGCTGATGTTCCGGACCTCATCTCTCAAGAATGAAGAGCTGATGTTCCGGACCCTGGTTTGCTAGGACAGGTGTGTTTGTGTTTGCCAGTAGCCGGTGCAGCACTGAGCAGGGGCAGGGTGGGAGCAAGGCTGATGGCCCCGGGTCATCGAGCAGCCCCAGGGCCGGTCTCCTGCAGGAAAAATCTGGGCCGGGTCCAACCCAGCTCCCAAGGGAAGGCAGCCAAGGCGGGCAGAACTTCAAATGCTTTAGGGTTATTTTATTTTATTTTAACATAAGTGGAGGCAAAAAATTGGTTTCTCGTGTGGTCTGACGCTTTCCAAGTGACAGCACTGCTCCCAGCTCCCTCCTCTTGCAGGGAAAACCAGGAGGGAGGGAAGGAGGGGCTGGCAGCTGGGAGCTCCAGCTCCCCCACCACAAGCACAGACCACAGTCTCCAGTCACCTGCAGGAATGGACCGGTCACCCTCCCACCCTCCATGCAAAGCGAACAGGCCACTGCCCGGCTGTGTGTTGTGGGCGGCTGACCCCACCTCTTCAGGCCTTGTTCTCTGGTATATAAAATGCTCTGATGGCTTCTTTATGGTGACCTCTGTACAGAACCTTGTCCGAAATCCACTTCTGCTTGATGAGGTTTTTGGACGTCTGCTGACAGCTGGACCCTCTCATTCACCTGCAGTGAGCTAACCAAGTGGTCTGGAGCTGGCTAGCTTAGCACGGCCTCTGGATTCATTTGCTACTGCTGTGTAACAAGTGGGCCCTCACGGAGCAGCCGGAGCAGCCCTGTCTTCCAGCGAGTAGTTCTGAAGCTCAGAAACCCGGCAGGGGGGCCACACTCTCTGCTCAGGGTCTCACCAAGTTGCAAACCAGGCTGAGTCCACATACGGAATCTGTGGGCAAAATCTTTTTCTAAGCTCCTCCTTGCTCTTGGCAGATTTCATAGCCTATTTGAAGCTATAAGGTTGAGGCCCTGTTTCCTCCAGGCTCATCCAACCCCATCTCTTATCAAGAAGCCTCCTCATCTTCAAAACCAGCAGCTGAAGAATCTTTCTCACAGTGAACCTCTCTTCCGCTTCTAGCCCGCCCTGGCTTTCTTTGGCTCTGACGTCAGAGCTGGGCTGAAGAGGTTCTCCGGGTCAGGGCTGCTCTGTCCAGGTCGCCTCCCAGTCAATCCCATCCCCTGGGCCAGGACTCTATTCGTCAGCTTCCCCATTGCTGGAACACAATGCCAGACACCCACCACTTTAAGGAGAAGAGGTTTAATTTGGCTCACGGTTCAGGGGATTCAGGCCACAGCTGACTGATTCCAGGGCACAAACATGGAGGATGGGGACAGAGACACAAATGTAGTTCATGGTGGCCCGGAAGCAGAGAGCACAGGAAGGAAACAAGAGGGAAATGATTATGGTTTCTATCTAGATGTCCCTTGTGTGCCTAAGGATGTGGTTTCTGGGGGGCAATGGATTGTGGTAAGGGACTCCCAGGTGACTTGCTGTTAGGAGGTGGGAGTTGGCTGGAAGAAGCGGTCACTGGGGCCATGACCGGGAGGGGTCATTTCCCTCTGCAGCTTGGCCCTTCAGTCTCTCTGTTTTCCTGCCACCATGAAGTGAGCTGCGTTTCTCACCATGCTGTCCTGAATTGGAGCCAGCGGACTATGGACTGGAACGTGCACCCCAATAAACATTTCCCTCCTTTAAGTTGTGGGTGTCCTATAGTGGGCCTCAGAGATGAGGAAAGTGACCAAGACAGAGGTAAACCCTCCAACGCCATGCTCCAGTGACACCCCTCTTCCCAACCTTAACAGCGCCTGTAACTGTGAAGTCCACCAACGGGAAAGGAGACCTGGATCCAGCTGCCTTCCAAAAGCCCCACTCTAATCCATGAGATGAAGGGGCATTTTAGATCTGAACTGTAACAGGAACTTTACATCTGTAAAATCCTTCACTCCAGCAACTCCACCGATCAGCGTATGGACAAGAAGCAGAAGACCTGTATCCACCAGGAGCTGGAGTCAGGGGACAGTGCAGCCACACTCACCACCTTCCACCATGCTGGAGTTGACTGGCCACCTCTGGGGCTAAGGTACTGTCTTTCTTTATCTCTACATGACCCATGGCCAAGGCAGTTTTAATAGAAAAGCCAGCTAGCAGCCAAACCCAGGGGCCAGTGTGGGGGACTGCAGGGTCCCTAGGACATGGGGCCTGTGTCCATGACTGTGTCACCACTGCTGTCCCCTCAGCCTGCAATGCCTTGTCTGCGTATGGAGGTGAGGCCGGGCGGGTCCTGCCCCCTGGGCAGTCAGGTCAGGAAAGACGCTGGATGCGGACCCAGCCTCCTGGTTCCCAGAGGATGCCCTATGTCCATTGTGCCTCTCAGCTGCAGCGGCTCCCTTGTGGGTCAGGCTGGTCCCAGGCTCCCTGGAGATCCGAAGACAGAGTCCCTGAGTGTCAGGTGGTGAGTGGATGTTCCTCAGCAGGGAGGGTTCAGAGGCCATCAGAAGTCCCTTCAAGAGGAGGGGAGGAAGCAGGAAGGGGGAAGCATATGCCTCAGGCATTTCATGGCACCACACTCTGCACCCCACCACAGTCAGGGAAGGGGGAACTATCACCCCTAAGACAGAAAAGGCCAGCAGAGGAAAGTCCAGGCCCTGCCATGCAGTGGCTCACCTTACACTGCTCCAGCCTGTGGGTCTCAGGCCAGCAGAGCTTCCATCCACATCACAGACTGAACCTCAGATGCCGTGGGGTTCCCCAGGCTCCTTCAGATAGACAGACAACTGGGGCCCTGCCAACAGCACATCCCAAAGCCCCCTGATGGGCCAGTCCTGCCCACCGCATGAGTCCTGGCAACCTTGATGCCCCCTCTCTTCCTGGAGCACTGTGACCCTCCCGTTGCAGCCCCAGGGGACCTGGGAGTCTCCCTACTGTGCCCCAGGAAACCTCATAGGTCTTGGCCAACCAGGAGGGAGAGTCCTGGTTTTGCTCCTACCAGGGAACCTTGGCCACCAGCCTCCCTTCGCTCCTCTGGAAAGTGGAGAGTGGAGCTGGAGGCGGTCAGGAGACTCTCGGAGGGTGGTGCATGGAGCCATCGGCTCTGGTGGAAGAGAGGCTCAGCCTGCTCAGGGCCCAGGGGCCATCCTGGGGCAGAGCCAAATGGCTGGGCCACCCTGTACTGCCGCCGACAGATGCCTGGCCCTTCCCACTCACGCTCAGGGCAAAGCACTGGCGGGCCTGTCACTCATGCCTAATCCCTGCCTATTGTCCACCTGCCACTGGAGCTTTGGGCTGCCACCTGCCCTGCACCACGGAGTTGTCAGGGAAAAAGAATGCAGTGGGCGGGGGTGGAGGGCTGTCCTGGGCAGGGACCTGCCCCACAAGGCAGGCACTGCCTGTTCCCTGTGGGCTGTAGGCATGATCTGTCCCCGGGTGGCAGAGGATCCTGCGGATTTGCAGGGTTTGGTTTCAGGATTGTGTGCTGCTTGGCTCTGGTGACAAACCTGGTAACTTTCAGGTGCCTGAAAATGAAGAGCAGGGCTGTGTCTGCTCAGTGCTCTGTAAGGCCCCAGATTGCGCTGTGGAGCCCAAGAGTCAGGGGAGCAGCCCCAAGTCTGTGGGGTTCCCAGGGCTCCATGGCTGGGGTTGGGCTGTGTGGGGCCCACTGTCCTGGAGCTCAGAACAAGAGCCAACCCCTCCTCAGGCACCCTCGGCCTCTCTGGGCCTCAGTTTTGTCATCTTGGAAGCAACTTTGATTGTCCCCCTCTGCCCTCCAACCTGCCCTTCTGCAGGAAGCCCCTGGGGTGCCTCCTGCATCTCCTTCTGATGACCCCAGTGACCAGTGAAACTGTGGCCACAGGATCATCTCATCTCTGTGAGCCCTGCTGCTCTGGCCAGTGTTCACAAGGGGAAGGGCAGGGCTGTCCCTCACAGGGGCAGGCAGAGAGGTGGTGGCAAGCTCCAGCGGGGCTTCACGTCCTGGGCCTGGTGAGGCTGTCTCTCAGGATGCACCTCTGAGTTCTCTGGGATGTCTCTGTCCCCTCACCCCCAAAAGCCCAGCCCCCAGTGCTCCTCTAGGGCAGCCTCCCACATCTGCTCATGAAGAGCTCCCAGGCACGGCTACAAGCATCCCCTGGGCACCTGGAATATCCCTCTCCAGTAAGGGGTGGACAAGCCACTCCTCTGGGGGCCCCTAGGGGTGACAGGCATCCTTCAGTAGACAAAGCACTGCTGTCCTTCCAGCCACCCTGACCACCGGCCACCCCTTTACCAATGGCTCTCCCCTGCAAAGGTGTTCAGCAGCCCTTGAGGCACGCCATTCTGGAGCCAGGAGAGTGTTTGGTGGGTGTGGTGAGAGGGGTGCAGTGCTCAGGGCATCGCTGCCCTAGGAGATGCCCCCACAGGCACTTTGAGCACCCCGTTTCTGCCATGAAGGGAGTTCTGTCCCCTCCTACCTGCAGTGCTGCCCAAGTCCATGTCACTCAGCGTGAGGGACTGGAGACCCCGCTTTCACTGCCCCATGAGGCTTCCGGGGGGTCTGGCCTCCCACGTGGAATGGGGGACTTTGGCAAACTCTGACGAAAGGATCCATTTTGATGCCCCACGGCCCCCATGCAATGCTGGACCCTAGGCCTGGCACAGAGCAAGTGCTGGGCAGCGGGAACAGTAGGCATGGCCCAGCTCTGGCCTCCCCTGGCAGCTGGAGGCGAGGGGCTGCCAGTCAGCCTGGGCCACAGGTGAGGCCTCCTCAGCTCCCCCAGCTGCGAGCTGGTCCCAGAGGGTTCCTCCTGCCAGTGCTGGCCTCCCTGTCACTCAGTGCTGGCCTCCCTGTCTCTTCCTCATGGCTCGCCTCCTAGGAGGTCCTGCAGGGAGTCCCCTCCAGAGACCCATGTGACTGTAGCCTGTGTCCCGGATCCGGTAGACGAGGCATATCTCCGGGTTGGTCCGGGCCCTGCCCCAATGGGTTCGGGCCCCTGTGTGAGCCCCGCCGCTCTCGCTTCTGTCCTATAGCTCAGGGTCCCGATCTAGGATTGTCAAAGACGTGCTTTGAAAGAGCGCAGCACACAGCACCTAGCACACAGCAGGGCCTTGAGGCTGGGGGTGTTGCATGCTCTGGGAGGAGCCCCACTTAACCCTACCAGTGGTGCTTATGGCCAGAGGAGGGGCTCTGGGTAGGCAGAGACTCAGGAAGCAAAGTCGTCTCCAGTGTCCTGGGATCACCCTGAAGACCTCCCCTTCCTGCTGTGGGCCCAGCACCAGGGTGCATCTATGCCAGCGAGGCCACCAGCAGCACCTGCATGGGCACTGAGTCGTCAGTCTGGTGCCAGTGAGGGTCTAGGGAAGGGAGATGACTTCTATTGGAATCAAGGGTGTCATACTTCCCTTGACCGTCCCAGGAGATCCATGGAGCCCTGCTCCATTTCACAGATGAGGAAGCCAAGACCAGAGAAGGGACGGCTGTTGTGGAGACACTGTGCCTGTCAAACGCTCTCTCTGCCTTACCGGAGGAGGGAGAAGGGACCCTTTCCGCACTGGCCGCTGCCCCAGCTTCCCTCTCTATCACCAGCGTGGCACTCACAGCGAGGGCTCCATGGTGCTCTCTCTGCACACTGCGGTGGACAGACCCTCCAGGGCCCCTGGATGCCCATGTCCACATGTGCTTCTGCAGAGTCCAAGGAGGACCAGTGACCATGCCGGAACGTCGTTCCTGGGGCGAAGCACCATCTCCCACTTTGCTCAGGAAAATATGCGACCAGAACTTTGTCTTAGAGCATCAGGTACTGACTGAATCTGGGCCTTTGCACCTCACCAAGGGGAAACCGGGGCTCTAAGAAGGGAAGTGGCTGCCATAATCAAGCCATTGTCCCCAGGAAAACACACAGGAGGCTCAGAAGGAATGTTAATTGCAGGCTTGTTTTTGTAGCAAAGCTCTGGACCCACCTAAGTGTGACTCTGTCAATAGAAGGGTGACTGAACAGAGGAGGAAGTGAGGAGGGGAGCGCCCTGCACTGCGCGTTTGGGCAGGTCGAGCCCTGAGACTGGTGCGGGGGAGACTGCCACCAGGGCTGCGGGGCTTCAAGCCCACAATCCCAAGAGGACACGCTTGAAACAATCAGGGAAAGTCGGATGCCAGTCGAGCATTAGGTGATCTTAAAGAACGACCGACTGCCGGGTTTGGTTAAACGTGCTAATGGAGTGGTGTTGTTAAAGGCTGGATTCAGCGTGAGGCCCCTGGAAGGAAACGGTGATGTCTGAGATTTTCCTGGGGCGCTCCGGGGGGGAGGGGATGCAGCAGCGCAGCAAGCAGAGGAAGCCAAGCAGCCCCGCATCCCTTCCTGTCCACAGCCTTAGACTGCGGCCAGACTCTGATGTGACATTCGCGCTCTCCCCAAGGCAGACCACAGAGCAGGGGTCCCTCGGGCAGCAGCTGGCACAGCAGGGGTCTCTGGTCAGCTGTTCCACCCTTCACCAACTGTGCAGTCTCCAGCCGGCTGGTCACCCTCTGCCTCAGTTTCCATAGCTGCACAGTGAGTTAGCGTGGCTCAGCGAGACAATCTGCACCGGGTGTTTGGCATGGTTCCCGGCACGCTGGGCACGCAGTGAACCTTTGCTTGATGTTTTATAGTGATTAACATCATCGCCATCCGTCACCATCTTTCAAAGCCCAAGGCTCCACCGCCCTTTCCTCCAGCCAGGCGAGAGATGCCCAGTGGGACGCGGCACGGGCCGCAACAGGCAGAGCGCCTGGGTCCAGGGCCGCCCGGGGCTCAGGCGGCAGCAGGGCTCCTGCAGCGCACAGTGCAGGTACCTGCTCCTCCTCTGTGGGGGCCACGGCCAGGGCAGCCTATGCTTCCAGGAACACTTGCCAAGGGCATAAACCTGGGTAAAGGGCGGGAAGGACCCTGACCGGGCACCTGCTGTGCTTGTCCTGCCCCCTGTCCACCACCCCTCTCATCTCTGGTCACTCTGGCAGGGACCAAGTGTCCAGAGTCCTCAGCTTTAATTGGAGGAGTCGGGAGAAGCCATGTCGAAGCCTGGCACTGTGGCTGCCGCCTGCCAGAGACCCTCAGTGACCACGGGATCTGCAGTCACGCAAATGATTAATGTCAGCTCAGCGGAGGGCTGGGGTCCACAGGAAACTGGGGTGGATGAAGTTAAGAGAGAAACTCCTTGTTTAAACAGAACTACTTTAGAAAATAAATACTGCCGAACTTGATGGTAAATACAGATATTCGTGTGGAATGGAGGTGGAAACATGAATTTAATAAAGCTGGCGGCACACGGCCCTGCACCGGGGCCTGCGAGTGGGTGTCCCGACAGCTCGGAGGACGACCGGGCAGCCCAGTGGCCAAGACCAGCTCCTCACCTACTTGCTTTATGACCTTGGTAGCTTTTGTCTCCACCCAGTCCTCAAAGGAGTCTGAAAACTCTCATGCTGACAGGCGTGGCGTAGCACTGCTGGTCCTCCTTCCCTGTCCGCAGACTTTGCCACAGTGTCACCTCCCACCTCCGTCACAGCAGTTTCATTCCGGCTCTGAGGTTTGCTTGTGCTGCCCTCCGGCCGGGATGCACGCTGCCCATCTCCCCTTCTGGTTATGTTCGCCAACTTCCTGCAACCGACCTGCCCCCTCCTCCAGGCAGCCCCCCACCAGAGTCATCTCTGTGTTCCTGTGGTTACACCCGGGTGTCTTCAGCTGCTGACTCAAGTCTCCCAGAGCTGTCAAGGTGTCAGGGGCCCCATGGGTTTTCCATCAAGATGAGACTGGCAGCTGGAAACTAGAAGAGGTTTCACAGGGTCACAGGGATAGCAAACTACAGAGAGGGGGCAGCCCAGGGCTTGGATCTGGGGTGGCTGCTCTCTGGCTCTCCAGGGACGGCTGGAGAAACCCCAGGGCAGAGGGTATGTGGAGTGGCACGGGGATGGGACAGCCAGCTCCCCGTGGGGAGATGGATGAGTGTGCCTTGTGCGTGTCCCATGGTGCTCACTGCTGCAGAGGGATAGCACCCTACACACCCCAACCTACCAGGGCAGGGTGGGCTCAGCCCAGCTGGCTGCAGCTCATGGTTTCAAAGTGGGGGCCATCTTTACCTCCTCAGAATGCTCAGGATGCTGACAGCACCCCTCAAAGACAGGGTTACAGGGTCTCCCCACATATACACACTGTCAGAAGATCCCCAAAGAAGGGGTCATATTGCAGGCCCTTGCCTTCCCCCTAGCCAAGCCCCTCACCCCACAAAAAGTCTCAGAAGGAATCTGCTGGTCAGTAAGCCAGCAACTTGGGGAGAAGGCTGGGGAGCAGGAGCCCCAGGCCTGCAGCTGAAGCCACGAAGGCCAGTGAGAGGCCGGGGCAAAACCCTCCCATTCCTGCAGACCATCTCCCACGGGGCGGGGTGAAATGAGACCTTGTGGCAGATGGGAGATGGGGAGGTGGGCACAGCAGCTGGGGTCACCATTCCCTGTGTCCCAAATGCCAGGCGTGCGTGTTTCTCCTCACTGAGGGCAGGTGCTGGTGCCACCTCTGCTTTTGAGGTGGGGAAACTAAGGCACAGAGAGGAAAAGAAATGGCCTGAGGCCTCCGAGCAAAGGTCAGGTAGCTGCAGCCCAGACAGCCGGTGTCTGTGGTGTAGCAAGGCCTCCCGGGGCTCCCCTGGGCTCCCCGGGGCTCGCCGGGCTGGTCTCAGCATTCCCTTCCTAGAGGGAAGACAGAGGAAGCCACCAGCACAGACTGGATATAACCTTCCCTGGTGGGTAGGTCTCCAGGGGCAGGTGTCCTCCTACAGACAGGGCAGCCCCACACAGCTGGGGACACCCGCTGTCCGCGCGGCACAGGCACCTGGCCCATGGTGAGCACCTCACGCTGGCAGCCCCGGGCTGGGCCGCTGCCGAATCAGCACGTGCCCGGCCGAGGTGATTTACACGCACCTCCTAGTCCCCCGCTGGGCACCCTGACTCATGCGGCCTGGCACCCCGGCCACCGCAGGTGGACGAGCGCGCTCGCCGAGACGGTTGCACCCCTGTTATTTTTTCGTAAGCCTGCCTTGAAATTTGTCAAACCACATATTGTTCTAGCACAGGCCCGTCAGAAGAGCCCGGCCAGCTGGGCCGCCTCCCCCTGCAACCTGCTCCAGGCGGCAAAGTCACGCACAGACTTCAGCTTTATGTCAAACCTTTAAAATAGGGAAATAAAAAAGGAAAAAAAAATTAAAAAGAAGACAGGCTAGAAATTTTTTAAAAAGAAAAGAGTCCCGAGCCGGAGTCTGAATAAGCAGAGCTCTGATGGTGCACAAATCCCAGCCCGCCGGGGCCCAAGTTCGTAGGAAAACTCGGGCCCGTGGTAAATAAAACTCGCCGCCTGTCAAGCCGTTCATTAGCGAGGTGCACATAATTTATGTACTTAAGAGCTCCCTCAGCCCAGCTATCACACGGCGGGCATGCTTCATAGGTGTGAGTGTTTATACGGACGGTAAATAAATGTCAAACACACACCAAATCCACTCGCTGGCAGGCGCTGACGTGGCCCATCCGTCATCCCAGCTGGAGGCCCCGGCAGGGCTGCCAAGGCCCGTGGGCTGCCTGGGCTGGCGGCTGGGCTGGTGGGGGTGGAAAAGGCTTCACGCACGGAGAGAGAGGCCACGGGGTTCTCATCTGCCCAAAGGTGGGCAGGAGCCCCACACCAGCCTGGAGCTCTTCCATCCTGCAGACCCAGCTCGCGTCTGTCTGCTGAGCTCACCCCCCGGGCTCTGCAGGCCCCCCGGCCCCAGGGGTTGAAGGGCCTCGTGTGTCCCAGCCAAGTTCAGCAGGCCTGGAGCCCCCTCAGAGGCCAGCATGGGCTGCAAGCTAATAATAGCAGAGCTGAGGGCTGGCCGGGCCCGGCGGGCGTTTTCACCCATTAGCTCACTGGCTCCTCACCCGGCCACCAGGTAGGTCCTGTTTTGTAAGGTTTCAAGCTATTTTTAATAGAACGTTCAAAAACTGTTTTTGCAATTCTTTTATAATTCTTCGTGATTTAACCTGTGCAAGTCATAGATCTCATCCCTCCCCCCCTGTCCACCCTACCCCATCTCAGAGATGAGTTTTCCACAGTTTTTTTGCATGTTGGGGGGTCACTGTGCAAGAGGGTATGCAAACAGCTTTCCCTCCTGCGACCCCACCGGCTCCGTCGCTGCCTGGCTCCCTGGGGGCCCACCTGGGCTCAGTCCTCTGAAGACAGAGAAGCTGGCCTGGCCTCCTTGGTGGTCTCCTGGGCATCCTACCAAACAGGTACCCTCGCTTCTGTAGCAACCAGCAACCAATCAGGGCTCTGACGGGCATGCTGGGCAGCTCTTGGGGTTTGAGTTGGGTACCCCCTCCCCCAACTCATGTCTTAAACTCCTGGGACCTCGGGGTTCAGCCTTTTTTTGGAACTAGGGTGGCTGCAGATGTAATGTGTGAAGATGATGTCATCAGGGAGCAGAGAAGGTTCTTCTCCAGTGTGACCATGTCAGGCTACGTGTCAGGGTGAAAAGGAGACAGGTGAACACGACACCCACGCGTGCTGGCAGAGATTCGGCAACACTCTGGCAAGGCAGGGAACGCCACCAATTGCTGCAAGCCCCGGCCACAGGGAGACGCTGGAGCAGACACCCGGATCACCAGCCCTGCAGATCCCTTGGTCTTGGACTTAGGTCTTCCAGAAGGGAGAGTTGGGAACTCCTATGGTTTCAGCTGCTCGGGCCGTGTCCTTTTTTATTTTATTTTCTTATTGGAGGTCCAGGAAGGAACAGAGACTTTATGGGCTTGGAGCACCCCCACCTCCACCACTAGAGACTCCCCAGGGAGGAGGCTCAGGGGAAAAATTTAGGGACTGGATGGGTCTGGGCTTGAATGTGGCTTCAGCAAGCTACGCTGCTCTCTAGGCTCTGGCTGTTCATCCGGACAGTAGGTAAATAATAGACCCGGCACCAGCCACTTCAGCGAGGGTGGGTGTCACCCGCGGGCAGTGCCCTGCTCTGTGCCGGGCACACAGGAAACCCCAAGAGAAGTCAGTAGGTTCTACTATTCAGAATCTGACCACAAGTGGGGCCGTAATGAAACCTAGTACCAGGAAGCTCTCTCCGCTGGGTGACTTTGAGGGGACACCACAATGAACCCCACACTGCAAATATGGATGAATGAGAGCAGGTGAGAGTGACCCAGGCATCGCAGACCAAGTCCATCCTTCCTGACCTGAAGGTAAGCAAGGCATCCCAGAAAGGGTGAAAACTGGCTCGAGTCCGCCCATTAAATCCGGGCGGCTCCTGCCTCCAGTGTCCCCGCCTCAGCCCCCGCTGTTCTCCCTGCCCACCCCCTCCAGAGGACCTCCATGCGGGGTCTTCCTGGTGCATCCAAACGGTTCCCCGAAATGCCTGCCGTTCATCTCAGCTGGGCCATTGCTTCGGTAACCACCACAGCTCAAGGACACTCGAGCATGTTCTGAAAGACAGTGGTAGCAAAGATGTGGCTCAGGTGCCTGGGGCTGAGCCAAGGCTTGGCTGAGGCCGGAATGAGGGAGCCCAGCTGTCTCACCTCCTGGAATATCGGCTCCAAGGCAGTGGCAAAAGTACAGGAAGGAAGTGATGACACAAATGCACACCCAGAAAGTTTGGGCCCCAGGTGGGCCACCCGCCAGGCCCTTGGCCACATCCCACCCCCACAAGGCAGAGATTTTTTTCATTACAAGATACAATCGGGGAAGATGAGGTCTCCTGCAAACACTTCAGATCCCAAGGGACACAGACGCCGCCACACTTAAAGGAGGAGTCCTCAGGGCTGGATTTGGGGAACATTTTCAATAGGGACAGCCAGAGAAGAAACCAAAGACAAGAGAGCTAGTGACATCTGCAGCCCTCTATCGGGTGAGGTAGGGGAGACACCTTAAATCACTACAGAAACAATCTCAGTTGCAGAAAGAGACAGAGGCTCTGTCACAACTAAGGACGACATGGCCTCTGTCCGGCTCCACCACCCACCTCCGCGTGGGAAGAAACGTTCTGCATTTCTCCCTCTGCGTCTTGTGAAGGTGACTAACTCGTGTGGCTCCCACTGCATTTGCTAGCCGTGTGCCACCCTGCATCCCATGGGGGGGCTTCAGAGGCAGGACTAGAACTGTGGGGAGAACACGTCATCCCAAGGCTGGAGGGCAGAGCCTGGGCCACCACCTGCACCCCAGCCGGCCTGTGGCCCCTTCAGCCTGGTGCATCCGGAGAAGGAAGCGGAGAGCCAGCAAGGGACCTGGCGGCAGTAAGCCTGCCCGCTGCCGGGCGGCGTGAGATGTGGGCTAGTGCAGAAGCCACGGCTCCTGAGTCCACCAAAAGCCAGAAGCACTGCAGGAAAAGGCTCGGAAGGAAGGCCCGGCCCTGCTCCAGGGAGGCTGCACTAGGACCCGCCCCTCCTGGGCTGGCTCTGCCTCGGGTCCTGCACCGTAGGGGAGGTGGAAGAAAGGGAGGAAAGAAGAAAACAAGGAAGGGAAGAAAAGAAGGAAAAAAGGGTGGGAGGGAGGGAGGAAGAAGAAGGAAAGAAGGGAAAGGGGAAGAGGGAAGAAGGCTCTCTGGGAGCAGGCGGCACTGCGCAGCACACAGCGCTGTGAGTGTGCACACCAGCTCCTAAAAACCCTGGCACCCGGGCCCGTCCCCTGCAGGCCTCGCCTAGCACGCCCGATCCCTGCCACACCCACCAGGCCACACTGGATCCCCGCCACACCCCAACACGGGCCATGCCCACGCCTGGCCACGAGACCCGCCCCACCACCCGGCTGAGCTTTTCCCCAGCAGGCCTCGCCCGGCCTCACCCTGGCACCTCTCTGCCCACCTCTTCCCTACCCCCAGCACGGCTCGCTGTCTCTCCTGCTGTCCCCTCCTCAGTCCCTGCACTCGCCCTTGGCAACTGTCTGCTCCAGGCTCCTTCTCAGATCCGCTTGGTCTGGTTCCCAGCCCAGGGGCCAGGGAGGAGGCCGTGGTCATCGCCCGCAGGATGGAGGAACGGCACACACCTGGGTCTCAGCCGAAAGCTCTGCTATACCTGCTACTATGGGGGCACCATAAACCCGAGGCCAGGGGCACACACAGCACAGCCCGGCAGCACCGCCCACGGGACCAGCACTGTACGGTTTGCAGGTGGGTTTCTGCCTGCTATTTCAAGTCACTTGGTGCCCACATGGGAAGGTCCTGGGTTTTTCCTCTTTTAGGACTAATCTCCCTCTACTTAACTGCACCTTTGGAGATTTCTTTTTGCAGTGCTGGAGGTTGAATTCAGGGAGAGCAGAGCTACATTTGCAGCCCTTTTTTATTTTGAGACAAGGTCTCGCTAAGTTACTCAGGCTGGCCTCGAATTTGCAACCCTCCTGCCTTGGCTTCTCCAGGAGCTGGGATTACAGTCTTGTGCCACCACACCTAGCACCTCTGGGTTTCTGATCCCAAAAAGACAAGAACAGTAAGTCCCAGAGAGCCTGGGACCTGCAAGTATGAGCAGATGCTTGGCTCTGGCCGAATCACACCAACTCTTCTCCAAATCGTACGGCAGCCCGAGACCAAGGCACTGACAGACTCGCGCTGGTGTGTGCATGTGGGCAAATCTGTGTGTGCATAAAGAGCCCGTGTGTTTGTGAGCCAGTGTGTGTGAGAGCAAGTTCTTACACATGTGTGTGGGTGTGAGAGTGTGTCGTGTGTGTATGTGTGTTGTCATTGCCCTGAACACAAGCAGAGTACACAGGCAAATCTGTGGACAGAAGCAGAGAGGGTTCAGCATGGAGATTGACTTCCGGCTCCAGCACAGCCCTCTTCTCTGAATTTCACCCCACGGCTCCAACTGAGTCCCTGGAGGTGATCAAGGCTGGCTGCCCAGCTGGGCAGGGAGGGCAGTGGAAAGTGGCAGTGCCCGAACTCAGGGCATCATACCGTTTCCCAGCCAACTCCTCTGGCCTGCTCCACCTGGCATGGAACTTCTCTCCAGGACGGGTAGGTTCCCAGGAGCAGCCCTCGGCCAGCAGCCCCCAGAGGCCTGAGTGTCCAGCAGGGAGACCATAGCTATACAGCACACTCCTCCATGACAGGTAGCACCCCTGCTCCCACCCCTGCACCCCTGAGATCACCCCTCCTCCCCAACCCTGCCATTGACCTTCCTGAATCCCAGATCAGGTCTGCAACCCCCATAGGCGCCCTCCTTTTCTTCCTTTTCCAGAGAAACCCCTCAAGAAATATCTGGGAACGTTCCCATATTAGGTTTACACCTCTGCAGATGGCACCACCAGGTCCCCACCTGCAGGATCCGCAGGTGAAGCGCCGGCCCTGCTGGTCCAGGTCAGCGTAGCTCCTGACCGGGAATGGCCACCTTGACTAACCTGCCTGGAAGGAAGGTGGCAAGCGCTGTACCTGCACAGACGGGGTGGGGGGCTTCCACAGGATGTGAAGCACTTGGGGGGCTGTGGCAGTGACAGGCACTGAGGCCTTGGAGGAGCCTAACTAAGCACCACCCCGGCCTGTGGTGCAGTGATTCTGTTAAAGCTGTTGCTACCCACAAACCCCTTCTAGTACTCTTGGGACACCTCAGTATCAGCGAATCTGCACCCATCATTCTTCAGGAGACGGAACTCAGCCCCAGGTCCTGAGGGAAGGACCCGGAGAGGAGCCTGCCACCCATCCCTGGGGATAAACAGCAGTCAGGCTTAGCTGTGCTCCCAGGTCTTTGGATTTCAAATACTAAAGTATCTGGGCACGGTGGTGTTGGCCTGTAATCCCAGCGCTCTGGGAGGCTGAGGAAGGAAGATTTAAAGTTCAAGCCCAGTCTAGGCAGCTCGGGACTGGCCCCTTACCTGTGTCTCAAGTCCTCCACCTCCACCTCCACCTCCTCCCTGTACCCTACAGCCCTACAGCCCTGCCCCACCCCCAGCTCGCTGCCTCACACCCCCCAGCCCAGCTGCGTGGCTCCCCTCTCCTGCAATGCCCCCTCCTAGGGCAGCCTCTCCCCCTCCCGTGGGGTCACCCCTGCTGCTCCTCCTGGTCCCGGCTGCTGCTCTCCTTTGTCCCCTTGCTCCCTCTCCGGGGTCTGAGCTGCATCTGAGATCCCCCCGCCCCCTCCTGGCAAAGCTGCCCCTATTCTGAGGCAGTGGTTCCCAAACAGGGACCACACTGAGTCCACATGAACACATCTGGAGACCCTGGTGGTTGTCACGATCTGGGGGTGCTGCTGGCCTCTGGTCCGTGGGGTCCAAGGAGGCCGCTCAGCATCATACAGTGCACAAGAAAAGATCCCGAGCGAGACACTGGTAGCTCAAAGCTGAGACTCCGTCTGGCCCGGGCCTGGCACCCAGGGGTGCCGTGGGGCTACTGGGGAAATGGGCTGCAGTCAGGGCCCCTCGGGGTCTGCAGCAGCCTCCCCCACCAGTGTTACTTCTCTCCTCCCTAATCCCGTTGTCAGAAGACGGCCAAGGAAAACATGCCCAGGTCCCCCCTGACCGGTGCGGTGCGCGCAGCCTTGAAGAATTAGGTTTCACGGTAATTAGGCCCCATCCGGTGCATGTGCTGGCCCCGCCACCGTCCCCGCCAGGACGCTGCCCCAGGACTCAACAAGGACGGGTGAGCAGTGCCAGGGTACAGGGACGCTGAGGGCCACGAGGCCAGCAGAGCCACGGGGTGGAGAGGGAGACGGTGGTCTCTGGGGACCTGCTGAGTTGCAGTGGGTCTGGGTGGATGCGAGCGGCCCGGGCCCAGTCTGTCCCCCGGGTCTCAAGGAAGCAGGTTCGGGAGAGTGGGTGGGGCCAGGACCCAGCACCCCCACCCCCTCCCCTGCTCCGGTCATCTCACGAGCTGCTTCTCATCTCTCTCTCTGTGCCTCTCTGCACGGGTCCTTTTCCCTCCCTGCCTCTGTCTCTGTCGCTCTGTCTCGGCATCTCCAGACCTCTGCCGCAGTCTCCCCATCCCCTCTCACTCTGCTTTGCTGGACCTTGCCTGACTCCTTCAGGTCCCTCCTCCCAATCTCTCACCAGCCCCCCAGCCTCCCCCTTCCCCCTGGGGTGCCCCCCTCCTCCCTGGCACCTGACAAGCCCCAGGCAGCACTCAAGCGACATCAGGTCTGGGTCCTGGCTGGGTCTGATTCGCACCCCTCTGCACCTCGGTGTGCTGTCGGGGACTGGGTCTCCATCCCCTGCCGTCCCCTGGCCCTGGCTACCCAGGGTGACCTACCATCTAAGCTACGTGAGCTCAGTCTGACTGCTGGCAGGAGGGGCTGGCCCGGGAGACGCACAAGGTCCTAATGTCCAGTCTGGACAGTGACCATGTCTCAAGGCGAGCTTCTTCCACATCCCACTTAGCAGCCCCCCAGGGTTGGGGGTGGAGCAGCCTGCACTGGCCTGTTCCTGTCCCCCCACACCCTGAGCCGGATGGGACAGCAGGTCTCCCTGTAAGCCACCCTTCCCCACCATCCCCAGCCCCAGGTGAGCCTCTGTGGCAGACTCGGACCGCGGAGGCCCAGGCTCTCCTGGCGGCCGCCTCCACCCTCACCACCTCCAGCCACTGTTCCAAGGGCCTGCAAGGCCCAGTGTCAACCTCACACCCCACACTGAGACCACTATGGCTGCAGCTTCAGAAAAGCTCCAAATAAAAATAAAGAGCCTGCGCCTGCCAGGTGGCCTTGATCACCGAGATTAGAAGCCGTGGTGGGCAGCCCGCGGCCTCAGGCTTCCCAGTGCCCAGCCCTCCACCTGCGAGCCAACTTCTGTGTGACCCGCAGCAATCACAGCTACGAACATTTTCTCCGAGCTGAGCTTCTCCCTCTGCCAGCAGGAACAGGGAGGGCCCTGTGTGCAGGAGGAGACTGGTGGTGACAGCAGAGAGTGACAGGGAACCCCGTGCATGTGAGCAAGAGCTGAGTGTGTCGAATGACGGCGGGGAGGTCCGTGCCAAGACTTCCTGTCAGGCCGGGCAGCAGCAAGCTCTTACCAAGCACAAGGCCCCAGGTTCAACCCCACTTTCCTCATCCACAGCAACCTGGAGGGCTTCTTTGCCAGATCAAACCCGGGAAGGCCACAGCATTGGCATCTGCTGGGAGCTCTAACCCGAATCTTCATTATTAACCCCAGGCTAGACCAGGGCTTGGCGTACCAAGCAAAGCCAGCGACGGCCTGGGGCATCGCTCCCCACGCAGTGCCCCCCGCTCAGCCTCGGAGCTGGGAGCACAGCAGCCCCATTCCTATTTATTTCTCATACTTCGTACACTTCTTTAATTGTACGTTTATGTAATTTCCTCTCCATAATGAGTGTGTTAACACCTGCACACACGTCCCCACAGAGCAGTGGCCGGCTGGGAGCAAAGCCCCGGCTGATGATTCCTGAAGCGCCAGGCCAGGCTGGGGCATGGGTAGCGGGTCCGTAGCAGCAGCCACACTTCGTCTGTCCCTCCAGGAACTGCAGCAGTCAGCGCGGCCCTCTCTAGACAGGGGCCATACAGCGGCAGAGACACTCACTCGTCTGCCCGCCCTGGGAGCGCAGATGAGGGGTGACCCTGCAGCCAGGAGGGTGGGCCTGGGATTCCAGCATGGAACGGGCCCCGACACAGAGCAGAGCTGGCAGACGCATGTGCTGCCCCTTCGTGAGGACGCCCCCCGCTGCACGCTCTGCCAAGTCTGCACACAGCTACTTAGCTCTTGTCACAGGGCTCGGAAAAGATATGCTGAACGAATTCCTAATTTGTGTGGACCTGGCAACCTTCCGCTGGGAGGACGAGTTTGCATCCTGGCCCTCTACTGTGTGCACCTGTTGTGGACACCTGCTAAGGCCCCCTCTTGAGTACAGGAGAAGGGACTCCCCTTCTGCAGTGGCAGAATTCTCCAGGAAGCCCTCCTCCATGGGTCTGTGCATTTGTGAGGGGCTGTCTGGGGCCTGGGATGCCTGGTCCTAGCCGTGTTCCTCTGGGAATGTAGCCGCATTGACCACACAGCCCAGGCAGACTTTCCCGTGCCTCCCTTGGGTTTTGCAGAGTCCCTTCCTTTAAGGCAGAAGGCAAGGAGGGCAGCCCGAAGGGTCCTCACTAAGACCGAGGCCCCCATGGAAAGGCCGGTGACATGAGCCAGGGCAACAGTCCCCTTCCCTGCATCTGCCTGAGCTCCCAGATCTTCAGTCCCAGGAGCCCAGGAACTCTGTCTGTGTTAAACAGCACCAGTTGGTTTCTGTCACTGGCTACTGCGGCAGGTCCCTTAGTGTCCGCCTTCCCATCCCCAGAGTGGAGGTGGTCCCAGCTCCTCCAAGGACGACACCATCACGTCTGAGGTTCGACACCAGGGTGACCTCATGGGCAATCAGAGGTCAGGGGTAGGGCTGGGGACCCAAGCAGCCCAGCAGAAGCCTGTGCAGACCAAGCGGGAAAGGCCAGATGAGGTGCTGTGGACCAGAGGCGAGGGGCAGAGGGAGGAGGGCGCTGAGCCAACTCCATTGCTGGCACAGAGTCTGGCCCAGGCCTGGGGAGCTGGAGAAGGAGGAGAGAGCCGGAGCCGGGACGGGTGGGAGGACAGCAGTGGGGAGGGGGTGAGCTCCGTGCAGAGGAGACATCTGGGCAGGGGGTCTGAGGCCGGTCCCCACCTTCCCAGCCCACTCCTCAGTGCCCTGCCCTGCGCCTCGGAGCCTCCTGCCATTCAGAGTGACAGCCAAGCCGAGCCGCAGGCTCCCAGGCCCTCCCCTGTGGCTGCTGCCCACCCCTCCTGCAGGCGAGACTCTCCATACCCTCTCCCTGGACACCCCAGGCCCCATGTCTTGTGCCGAGTAACCTCCTGCTTCACCCTGGAGGCCCAGATCCACTGTCGCCTGTTCCATGAAGTCTTCCTGGACACCCCCGTGGAATTCGAGCACCTCCCCGTGGTCCTGACCACTTGTCACAAATGACAAGTGTCCCAAAGGTCTTTCTGCCACGGTCTGCACCACTCTATGGCTGATCCCTGGGGTAGGAGGGGAACAAACCCACCAGAAAGACGGGCCTCTGATGCATCTGACCCGGGCCCAAGAACACAACCAGCCCCTCAGCGAGCAGAGGCCTTTCTTTCACTAAAGCGAGCAGGAGAAAGAACGAACACACACCAGGAGATTGGTGTTCTTGGAAGCGGCTCGTGCACCGGCCCGGGTGAGCTCCCAGCTCTTCCCTCTCCTCTGATTTTCCCTTCCCGCTCCATCTTGGTCAGATATTCAATACTTCCTTTTGGAGAAAACATACATTTGTTTGACTTGCAATATTGAATTTGGAGGCTGTTCAGCAATTTCAAATTTCAGGAGTGGGGCAGTGGGGAGACACTGTAAATTAAAAAATTCTTTCCTCTTCGGTTTCTACCCCAGATTGTATATTTTTTGATGGCAAAATTAGGGATTAACTATAAACATCTGTTTGTTCGATACTGACGTGGTTGTGAGAACAATTACCCAAGCCATTGGTGTGGGGGAGGGCTGGGGGCTGGAGTCCCCGGGCTCCGACAGAATCCAAGGGGCCCTGATGGTCCGGGCAGGGCCCGGTGCAGAGGGCCCGGGGAGCAGGAGGGTGCAACTGGGGGACCCCCGTGAGCACATGCACAGACCTGAGACCACTGCCCCTGTGCCCAGCCCAGCCCAGCCACCCTCTCCACCCTGCTCTTCCTGCTTCAGCCTCACCCTCCTCCCTCCATCCCTGCGACCCCTGCTGTGGGATTTCCCCAAGCACTTTCCCTGCACAGGGCAGGCGGCAGGCTCACCACACCTCCGGACAGGACAGAAGGCTGCTTCTCTCGTGGCTTTCCTGCAGTGTGTGACAGGACAGGCTGGCTAAGGAGGTGGCAGGCATGCACTACTCTAGAGAGGGACGGGAGGGCAAGGCTGCAAACTCGGGGCTCCGGAGACGACCGTCTTGGAGTGGAGCGTGAGGGACAGGCAGAGCTAAGCGAGGCTGGAGGGCAGGTGGGCCACAGGGAGCAGGCACAGGAGCCTGGGGCGATGGCAAGTGTGGCTTCGGCCACCGTGAGTTCCAGGGACCCATGGATGTCACATCCTATGGCGATCAAGGAAGAAACTGGGTCTCTGCATCTAGAATCGGGAAGCAGCCCCAGCCAGGAGCTCACGCTTGGGAGTTACCAGCACGAGGCTGGCTTACAGTAGGAGGGGCAGAGACCAAAGGGAGACTCCAGGGAGTCCGGGAGAGCAGAGCAGGTGTCAGGAGAGGGGTCCTAAGAGAGATGGGGGGCAAGTGGGGGTCATGGAGTGAGGTCGTGTTTCAGGGGGAGGTGGCTGCTGCCGTCTAAGTGAGGTGCGTCTGTAGGTTCCCTCCTGATAACAACCCTGAACGTGGTTTTACTCTCAGCCTCCTCTCACACGGAGGGAAACTGAGGCACCCAGAGGGGAAGGCCCTGACCCCAGCCTCTGGAGAAGTAGCAACAGGATAAGTCATGAATGGTTCCTGCCACATTGGAATTGGAAGTGTGAGGGCCAGAGCCACAGCTGCACTGACCACTGACCTGCCCTGCCCTGCTCCTTGACACAGAGACACGAGCTCTGGGCTGCCAATGTGAGGTCCAGGGCAGCAGACACCAAGCACCCCAGCTGATGACTGTCCACGTCGGCTCTCTGCCGTGATGGGGAACGGACATTTAAACTAGAGGCACCTGCTGTCTCCCAGTCTAGAAGTCAGAAGTTGGAGCTCAGTGAGTCAGCAGGTTGGTTCTCCTGCGGTTTCTCTTTGGCTTATGCTCGGCTATGTCCTCCCTGTGATCATGTGGTCATCACTCTGTGTCCTGACATCCTCTTCTTACTCGGACACCCGTTCAATTAGATTAGAGTCCACCCCGTAGGCTCTTTTAATGTAACCACCACTTGAAAGGACCTGGGTCAAATATAGTCATACTCTGAGGCCCTGGGCTTAGGAATCTGGGGACACACAGCTCAGCCCACCACAGTGACAAGCTGGAGGAGTATGAGTGCAGAATGTCAGGCACAGGACCTGGAGGTTGCAAAGGAAGAGGCCTAGAGGTAGCCGGAGCTGAAAGGGGGATTCGCTGCGTATCTGTGACAGGGCCACGAGTCAATGCCAGGAATTAGTGGCTTAAATTAAAAACTTGCCTTAGACGTGGCTGGGCTCCTGGGGTGGCACAGGGGACCAAAAGGGCTTCATTCCCAAGGCCAGCATCCCATTGAAGCCACCAGCTGGGACTCCCGCCTCACCTACTGTCCTCCCACGTGGCTGCTTGGGCTCCCTCATAGCATGGTCTCTGGGTGCCAAGACTCAGCACTCTCAGGTGACAAGGCCGCTTGTGTCAGGCGTGCTAATGTCCTGTGAGCCTTGGCCGCTTACATGGCCACATCTGGGGTCAGGCACTATGGGTCCATGGCTCACTGCGGGCCAGCAGGGTCATCATGCCACAGAGCCAAGATGCAGGGGCCCTAAGGCTGCAGCACGGTATACAGTGACAGGATGGTAGCAACCCATTCTCGTCTTGGAGCTGGGCAGGACAAGTCAGCAGAGAGGGAGGAGGAGGACTTAGAACCCCGAGGGCATCAGGCACTTGCTGTATGCTGCTCTCCTTCCAAAAGAGCTTTGCATGCCCACTTCACAGAGGGGACTCGGAGCCTGAGTGCCTGTCCAGGAGGCCTCCTGCCTAACCTCGAGGTCACCATTCTAAGCACTGTACTCTGCTGTCTCCCGGTGATGGGTATGGAGGGTGGATTTGCACCCCCCCATCCCCATGTCAAAGTCCTCACCCCCAGCACCTCCGAATGTGACCCTATTTGGAAATAGAGTTGTTCAACATACAATTAGTTAACATGAAGTTACGTTGATATAGGCTGGGCTCTAATCCAGTGTAACGGATGTTTTTATAGAAAGAGTGATTGAGCCAGGTGCGGTGGCACACACCCATGGCTCCAGTACTGTGGGGTGATGAGGTCAGGGGATCACAAGTTCAAGCCCCGCCTGGACAAATTAGTGATTTGGCAATATCCTATCTCCAAATTAAAACATTGTTTAAAGGGCTGGGGAAATGGCTCAGTGAAGGCGCTGGATTCAATTGCTAGTACCATAAGAGAGGGAGAGAGAAAGAGAGAGAGAGAGCGCCAAAGACCCTAAGTCTTGCCAACAAGCCCCCAGAAGCTGAGGAGCAGCCCAGGACAGAGCCTCCCTGGCAGCCTCAGAAGGAAGCTACCCCATCCATGTCTCACACCTTGAGCTTGGACTTCTAGCTCAGAGTTGTGAGTCAGTTGACATCCAACATACACTGCTGATCCCTGGAGCTGTGTTACCCAGCCCCAAGGAGCTGACAGCCCTTGAAGAGCTCAGGAAGGCTGACTGGCAGGGCAGAGAAAGCTTCTGGCCGGAAGAGGCTCCATCTTCCTCTGAAGGAGAAGCAAGATGCATCCCTTTCGCAGGCACAGGGCAGGAAGGTAAGCATGATTTTCCTACTAAGGTCGAAAGTCTGAGAGAGATGACAAAAGGGGTTGGGGGGGCGGAACCCTAAGTGGTGATAAGTCAGTTAGCTACTGCTGTGTAAGAAACATCCCTGAACTCAGCCCTTTCAAACCACAGCCATCTCCTATCCCTCACATGCCCTTCTTGCTGTGGCCCACTGGGGCTGGACTGTGGGCTCCTGGGCCCCTTGTGCTCTGTTCCACACAACCTCTCAGCCTGCGGGAGATGAGCCCAGCCCTGTCCCCCACAGGCAGGGGTCAGGAGATGACCTGAGGTAGTTAGATTCAAGTCTGAGCACAGGTCCAGCACATGGTACTGGCTGAGGCTGACAGGCACTCGGGGAACGGTGCATGCAGGGGTGTTTTCAGCCAATCAGCTGCAGAAGCCCAAGGCGACACCTTGAAAGCATCACTGGAGGCAACAAGGCAACGGACAGGCCCCACCCCAGAAGAGCCTCCCGCAGCACCACCCTCCGCTGAAGCAGGAGACCTGTGGGATGGCACTCCTCCGGTCTGTGCTGGGGTGTTTGGGACAGGCCCACAGACGGAAAGGCCACCAGAGCCCCTCCACCCACTTCAAGGCTGGCTTCACCACCCACCTGCTGGGCAAGGTACTGCCCCCCGCAGCGGCGTCTCTGCTCCCCATCCGTGAACCCCGGAGTACAAGGATGCAGTGCCTGGTTTTAAAATCCAAAAGACCCCAAGGAGGACACTGCTTTTGTGAATTGGTTTAAAAGCAACTTGGCCACCTGGCCTGGCCTTTTCGTGAGGGTTCACCTCAGGGAACCCTCAAGCCAGTTCCGCCCGTGGCTCACGGTCAGGTGCCACGAGCCTGATACACACCGAGTGGTGCGTGTGTCTTCCGACCTCTGAGCCATCGGGCCTGGGTTTTGGTATCAGGATCTGAGGGACGTGGGTGCTGGCCCATGCAGAGCTTCCTGCTGTCACAATGGCAGGGACCCTTGTGGTGAAGAATCCGCCTACCCCACACTTCTCTGAGTTTCTGGGTCCTCGGGAGGCACCCCGCCTCCAGGGGTCAATGTTCAAGAATGAATGAATGAGGGAGGCGCCTGAGCTACCAGTTCTCAAGGGTGGAGGCCGTGCACAGCGACACCCACTGAGTGCGGGCCCTCAGGGATATGACCGAGCGGCGGGACCTCGTCTTCCCCTTCAACTGCACCTCCTGGGGCCACACTAGGCTGCATGCTCTATGTCTAGACGTAGGCTGATTAGCAATGAGCCCTTGGAGCTCAGGCCCTAGGCATGTTTTCATTTGTTTCCAAAAGCACTAAGAGAATTTCACAAGCTCGTAACCTTGACACTGTATAAATAGATTTGTTAAAACCTGGAAGCTTGTATTAGTAGCTCAGGCCACCAGAACAAAATGCTACGGGCTGGGCAGCTTAACCATTCGCTCCCTTGCCTCTCTGTGGGCTGGAAGCCCAAGGTCAAGGCTTCAGCAGGGCTGGTTCTCCCCGAGGCCTCTCTTAATGGCTGTATTCTTCCTGTGTCCTCCTGTGGTCACCCTGGTGTGCCCAGACGCTTCTTATATGGACACCAACCTCAGTGGGTTAGAGTCCTTCCACAGGGCCTCACTTTACCTTAATGACCTCCTTGACGCCTGGTCTGCAGATCCATTGGTCTCACGTTCTGCGGTTCTGGCCATCAGGACTGCAAATATAGGAGTCCAGAGTGGGGGACAGAAGTTGACCCCCAGTAAGGCTCCATCTATGCTTCTGGCCACAGCAGCCTCTACTGGATTACAACAGATAGGCTTAATTTGGGGGGCTCTTTTTGTAGTGCTGGGGATGCAGTCCAGGGCCTTGTACCTGCTAGACGAGCACTGTACCCCCACCCCCAAGAAAGTTCTTTCAAACTGACCATAGTCTCATATGCACAGTGGATCCGGGGCTGGATACTCAGCAGCTCGTTTTGTGCCTTCCCAACCTGGACCTCCACTTCCCCTCTGAAGATGGGGGCCCAGAGCTGGATGAGCCCTGAAGCCCCTGCTCCCCTCTTCCTGTTGGTGGAGCAGGAAACAGCCTTTCAGCTGCCCGGACCTTCTTGGGACCCATCCTGTGGCCCGGCCAGGGCCACTCCTCCGATGGAGAGATTCTTGGATTCTGTCAGTGTTGGGGTTCCTGGCCCTGTGTCCTGCAGATCCATTGGACTCCTGTGGCCGGGGCAGCTTCTTGGAATCCTTTGTGAGCCCCGGCTGGAGGGGCAGAGAGCTGGAGTGGCAGAGCAGCAGAGAAGTCTGAAGGACAGGAAAGGAGGAGGGAACCAGACCCTAGCAACCTAGCTCTAAGTGCTGCTGCGGCAGGCTCCCCTTGCCCGTGCTGTCCACTTGACCACTGTGTCTCTGGGCCTCGGCACCCCACAGGTGACCCGGCTGCAGAGGAAGCCTCCCAAGCAGGCCTGATGGGGGACATGTGAGACTCTTCCAGAAGGAGCCCCAGAAAAGGGAAGCAGTGGTGTCCACCCAGCCCTGCACCTCCTCTCTCCCTGAGTCCAGCCTGGCACCACTTCCTGCAGACCTGACAGCCAGGCCAGGGCCCCGGAGAGCGGCAAGGGGGGTCTGAAGATCTGTGTCCTCCCACAGTTCTGCTCCTGGCTCTGCCTGCCACAGGCGTCCTCTCTCTTGTAGCAGGCAGAGGACAGGGCAACCTGGTGCCCACTCAGCGAGTAGCAGAACCAGGACACTGGCAGCTGTCGGCAGGCGTCCAGTGACACAGACTGGCCTCGGAAACCACGTCGAGAAGGAGGGGAACTGAGATGCAGAACAAGACACGGGAACAGCATGATTTCGGTTAGTGAAAGAAAAAACTCACTTTATTCATTCACTTCATTAACAAATACCCAGGGAGGCCCTCCATGCCAGGCACAATCCGAGGCTTCGAAACAAGGGCACACGTTTCCTGAGCATGTCAGAGCCCGACTGAAAAACTGTGAGCACAGCTGGTGGGGCGGAGGAGCAAAGGGGAGGCCCCGGGGCAACTGACACCTCAGGCAGCCACAGTCTGAAGGCCAACCCATGCCCATTTGTGAGGCCTTGGCCTAGACTTTGTAGGGCAGCATGGCCTGGAGGGGATAAAAGATGCCCCTTGTGGGAGGAAAATACAGTCTGGATTGTGGTTCACCCCTCAGAGAGGGAAATGCCAGAGTTCAGCCTCTCTCACCCCTGGCAATTTTGGGCAGTGCAGAACATGCACGACTGTGCCTGGCTGACCTGTGTGCCAAGCCATAGTCTGCACACCCACAGCTGCACAGGGAGACAAGGGAAAGAGAGAGACGGCAGGATGAGAGGAAGGAAGCAAGGTGGAGGCCTCACCATTTCACCTCTCTGAAAGAACTCGTAGGAGATACACAGAGAAGAGGGGTGCGGGTGGATTTTACTTTTTATTGAATAAATAGATGCTTGACTTCTTAAACTCAACATAAAGCAAGGGAGTCGGGTTTGCTCACATGCCTCTAATCCCAGCCTGAGGACCCTAAGGTTAAGGCCAGCCTGTACCACAGACCGTGCCTCAAAATAAAAAATGGGCTGGGGATCGAGTTCAGTCAGTGCAAAGACCCTGGGGTCAATCCCCAATACTGTTAAATAAATAGCTAAATAAAGCAAAGACTCTCCACTGCCAGAAGTGCTGAGGCTCCTGCGGTGGGGTGTGCAGCCAGCAGGGACCCACTGGGGAGAAGGCACTGGAAGGCTGTGGCCAGGCTCCCTACGTCCCTCCACCCCCACTGCAGCCTCCAGCACCTGGCCTAGCTTGTGCCTCAGGGTGGTGGCGGCGGCTGCCCTGTGGGTCCGGGCAGAGTCCTGGCTGACACTTGCCGGCCTTCTGTAGAGACAGAGCCACCCTGGGGCTCCCAGCCCGCCAGCTCTGCAAACTCACGGCTCAGATGGCTTTGTTGTTCATTGTATTCAGTTCTTCAAATGTAACTTCCATGTAGGGAGAAATGACAACTGGTTTTTCACTTATGCTAGTGACACAGCATTTTCTTTTAAACAGTAACGTCTATTAAGGGGGGAAAGGTACCAGGGATTGAACTCATGACCTCGCGTTTGCCGAGCAGGCACTGACACTGTTGAGCTAAGCCGCTGAGCTAACCCTTCAGCCCCTATTTCTATCTTTTCAAAGTGAATGGACTTAGCAAAACTCACCTTCTCCCCACACAGCCTAGCAGCTGAGGCCTCGGTACCTACCCAAATGAGCTAATGCTTTAGGTCCCACAAAAGTCTGCACCAAATATTTATAGCAGCTGTGCTCAGAGCAAGCAATTGAGGTGCATTGAGCAGGCGGATGGACAGACTTGCCGTGTTCCGCGTGGACATGAGAGAGACCGACGGAGAACCAAAGAAGCCAGGCCCAAAGGCTGTGAAGTGACAAAACCACAGACACCACAAAAAGACCAGGGGGTTCCTGCGGGTAGAGAGGAGAGATGAGTGGGTGGGACGCGGGGGACGTCAAGGGCGTGAGATCACTCTGGGTGACACCGTCACGATAGATATTGAAGGCGCACACCCAGACTGAGCCCCGATGGCTGTGGGTGACAATGACAAGTCGTGCATCTTCCTCACTTTGGTGGCTGTCCCACTCTATGAAGCGTGGGTTACAGACAGCTGTGCATTTCATGGGGCTGTGAGGGTACGTGGAATACCTCTGTACCTTTGTTCAGTCTTGCTGGGGTCTGGCGTGGCAGGGAACACCTGTAACCCTAGCACTCTGGGAGGCTGAGGCAGGAGGATCACAAGTTCAAGCCTACCTGGGCAACTTAACAACTTAGCAAGACCCTGTCTCAAAACTATCTATAAAATGGACTGAGGATGTAGCTCTGTGCAAGGGTGAGTTCAATCCTCAGTACTGAAAAAAAGTAGTTTCGCTCTGAACCTAAAACTGCTCTAAAAGGATGAAGTCAATTTTTGATGAAGACACTAGGAAATCCAGAGTGACGAAAGGAAGAAATTGCAATTATTCTTAAATAAAAGGAACGCCCTGCCAGCCACAACAGCGACCAAGTGAAGTGGTTTAAAGGACAACTGAGGTGACCCATGGTCTGCAGGTGGGAAAGGTCCTAGGAGGACCGGGCGGCTGGCACACAGGACACATTGACCAGAAAGTCCTCTCTCCCCAGCACTGCCTGGGCAGAGCAGGGCACAGGCACAGGCTCAGAGTGCTGTGTGCTGGGCTCCTGGGCACAGGAAGTGGCCTTGAGTCCCCTGGGAGTCTGGCCCTGCCCTCCCAGGCCGCTCAGCTGGCTGGAGAAGCAGATGCATAGACAGTGATTGATGTAGACCCAGAAGAGGCCTCAGAAACTATGGAGGACTTCTGGAGGGGGCCACTTCCGGCTGACACTGGAAACGGAAGCAGGAGTCCGGGGTGTGGATGACACAGCGTCCAGCAAAGCGTCTACACTAGGTACCCACAGCCATGGTCACCCTTACGAAAGAGCCACGCGCCACGCTGCCAGCCCACACAGCCGGTTGGTTTCTCTTCCGGCTTGGAAAGGGACCCTGGACCCTGTTATTAGCCGCCTGGGATTGTGGCAGCTGCCGGAAAGCGGGGTTCTTAGGACCAAGGTGCCCAAGGAGCTGAACTGCACACCACACACACCCCTGGCACCCACGTCAGAGCGAGTGACTTTCTCAGTGCCACCCTCGGCAGGATGGAGGACTGATGCGGAGCATGTAATGATTTCTGCAGTTTAACAGGAAGAAAATGATAGTAGGGAAATGGACAAAGGTCACAAGCCATTTCTCCAAGGGGGACGCTCGTGCAGCAATAAACACACACGAGGTGCTGATGCACAGCAAGACCCGGGCAAGCTGGCCCTGCACCGCGGCAAAGTAAGGCACAGAGGCGGGCCCCAGGTGAGCGGGAGGGGGCAGCTCGAATTCCTGCAGCAGCAGTGCTGGGTCCGGTCCGCACAGAGGCTGCGGAGAACTGTCTCAAAATTTCCAGGCATGCTGAACCGATACCTATTTTGTGACCCAGGGATTCCACCCTGGTGTGCACTGAAATTTGTACGATAGATTCTCCGTGAAATGTGACTCCGTCAATCAACACATCCCTGCTTCATCCCACAAACATTTATGGTACACTTCCTGTGCCAGCCACAGTCCGGGAGCTGAGGCGTGAAGGTGGTGAAAGGGAGGGTGGAGCTTGGAAACATCATCGCCGAGGGAGAGAGACAGAGACGGAGACAAGACAGCATAAGGACTGCAGGCAGCAGGAGCTGGGATTACACCGTGGAGTACCCTGGGGGGCAGGCTTTGGGCTGGGGGCTATAGGGGGAGCACGTGGAGAGGGCGCCCCCAGAGGCGCCATGTGTGAGTGCCTGAGAGGTGGGGAGCTGCCTACAGCAGCCTGGAGGAGGAGACTCCAGGCCAGTGGGTGCACACCTGTGACAAGCACGCCACAGTGGGCTGTTTGCATCACTGAAAGCTCTAAAAGGTTTCCCATCACGGCTCTAGGCAAAGGAATAGCTCCTGCAAAGGCCCTGGGGCAGGTACTGGAGGAGGGGCAAGGAGCAGTCATGGCCACGGTGCTGGGGCAGAGCAAAGGTGGAGAGAACTGGAGAGGAGATAAGAGCCCCCAGGAGAGCAGGAGGGAAGGCAGGGTCCACTCTCAGGCCCATCTCCCTGCAGACAGAAACCCATGGGGGCAGGGCAGGCTGTCACCTGCTCTGTGTCCCCAGCACTTTGCAGCTCTTCAAAATCACAGGTCATTAAGTCAGCCCCACCCCACGACACCAGGGCCAGCTTCCTGGACCTGGCTGTGTCCACCCAGTCTCTAAGCCAGGACCTGACCGTGTTTCCTCTCTGAGGCCTCAGATATGACTGTCACCAATGAACTGGGACCACTGTGCCAGAGTCCTGTGCAGCCGGATGGCCCGAGCTGCCCTCCACGCTGCCAGCCACTCTCTGACCCCTTGGGCCTCGGCAGAGACCCTGCAGGTCCTATTACAAACGGCCTCCATAATACACCTTTAATAAAAAGAAACACAGCCCCATTTATACAGGGTGTAAAGCAGATTAAAATAATTTGAAATGCATGAGTCATCCACAGAAAGTGTGTTTTAAAAAATCACAAATAGCACTTTGTGAACAGGGGCTTGAGGCACAGGGCCGGGCTGGGCCATGTGTGGGACACCAAGGGTACCCCCTGCGGAGCCAGCTTTCCAGCTGGGGACCCCTTGTCTGGATCACGCCTGGGCAGTCGGTGGCAGAGCAGGTGCCAGTGCTCCTGCGGTTCCCTACTGTACCCGCCTGCGGGAAGAGGTGGCAGCACCTTTGGGCGTGTATTTAGTGTTTCCCCTGCGTGTCCTGGTCAACATCTCTTCACTTACTGACCAACCCTAAGGCCTGCCCACCTGGTGGGGCAGTCGTCCCCCACGCAGCCTGCTCCACTGAGGCCTGGAGCACCTTCTCAGGTGGCTGTGCTTAGACGCCCTCCTTGCTGGGGTAGTGAGCTGTCCCCTCCCTGAGTCCCCCTTCCCCGGTCCCTATCCCTTATCACACGTAATTCCCAACCACCTGCAGGGCTACTTGTGGTGGAACTGCAGCGCCAGCCCCTGTCCCCGTGGAACTGCCTCACCCCTCAGGCTCAGCACACCCAACACACCTGCTGCCTCCCGCTTTGCGCCTTGCAGAGCAGACAGGCAAACCCTGGGCCTCGCCCTGCCCTTCCCTTTCCTGACCGGCCCAGCTCGGCAGGCTCCTGCCTCCCCTCTCCCGCAGGCTGGCACACTGGCGGGAGCACAGCCAGCTCCGCACAGACTGGGCCTCCAGAGTCCAGGCAGGCTGCCCGGCAGAGCCCCACCTCGAAGCACCAGCACCACGGGGCTCCGGCTCTCTCCGTCCGCAGGACGCCCTGGCCCTGAGCCGGACGCCCTCCTGCGTCCCTGGTCTTCAGGGAAGCCCTCCTGGCGTCCCTGGTCTTCGGGGAAGCCCTCCTGGCGTCCCTGGTCTTCGGGGAAGCCCTCCTGGCGTCCCTGGTCTCCCCGGAAGCCCTCCTGGCGTCCCTGGTCTCCCTGGAAGCCCTCCTCGCGTCCCTGGTCTCCCCGGAAGCCCTCCTCGCGTCCCTGGTCTTCCCGGAAGCCCTCCTGGCGTCCGTGGTTTTCGGGGAGCGCCTCCTGCCTGCGGCTGCCCTTCCCCGTCGCCTTCCCCCTTCCTGCTCTTTGCCTCCCCTTCACCTGCAGGGTGGTTGCTGGTGGATCCCCGCGGCGTGAAGGAGTCCAGAGGCTCTGAGCTGGCCAGGTCTTCAGAAAGCCTGGACTCTCTGGGCGCCCGGCAGCCGCCTTGCGCAGTAGCCGGGTGTTCAGACAGATCCCAGCCAGAGCCGCCAAGTGCGCTCCTTCTCGCTGGGCAGGTACCAGGCCTGCGTGGGGGATCCAGAGGTGCAGGGCATGGACCCCCAGCTGCTGAGAGGAGTGAGGGCCACGCAGCACCACAGAGGACCAGGGCCAGAGCTGGGGCCCCGGCCCAGGGCGGAGGGGGAGGGGAAGGGAGGAGGGGAAGTTGCCCTGGATTTTGATCGGTCTACCAGGCCCCCAAGCCGGGTGCCCAAGGTCACAGCCCGCCCGGCGCAGTAGGGCTCCCTTCTGTCCCCGACTCTGCGCTCCGCTCCTCTCTGCTCTCTGTCTCCCCAGCTGAGGCTGCTGCTCCGTCCATCCCGAGTCTTTATCCCCATGTCCCTTGCTCAGTTCCACCCCCTCACTCCCCTGTCCCCCCTTTGTTTTCTGGAACATTCCTTACACTTGTCTCGGCGTTCACCACCTTTCTCCCCCTCCCCCCTCCCCGGCTCCCCCTCTCCTTCCCTGTCCCGTTCCCTCTCCCTCTGCGTTTTCCTCCCGGGGTTTGCTCTCTCTGTCCCCCTCCCTTGAGGCCGGTGAGGTCTCCGGGTTACACCTCTACCTGCCCCTCCCTCGGTGCAGCCCCTCGGCCCGGGATCCCAGTTAATGCGTTTCGCATGGTGCCTCAGTCAAACGCCCCTCTAATGTCCTTAAAGCACGCAGAAAATTGCATCCTTATGAAACAGAAAGGGTGAGGGGTGGTAAATTGCCCGCCGGCCTGGAGCTGCCGCCGCCGAGCCGGGCAGGAGCTCGCGCGCTGCCTGTTGAACTCCAGGGCCAGAGCGAGCCGGAGGCGCTGCCTGGGGCTGTCCCTGCCGCACTGCGGAGGAGCAGGACCCGGTTCCCCGACTGACTCGGCTCCGGCTCCGGCTCCTGCCGCCGGCCTTCCAGGAGGCTCCGCACCTCCTTCTCCTCTTCACAGGTGCAGGCCCCGGTCACGGTCACAATGCTTCGGACTTCAGCCTCCCTAGGATGCTACCCAGCACCGTCCAAGTTCCAAGCCACTCACTGCCTGTCACCTGCTTCACTGTCCACTTGACGTGGGTCACTTGATGGAATCATCTGGATTTCATTGTGGCTGCTTCGCCACCTGTCTGTCCCCCCACTGCCGCCTGCCCCAGATGGACCTCTGAGGTAAGCTCCTGAGCAGAGGCTGTGGGTACCATGCCCAGCACAGGGCCTGGCACACGACAGGAACTTAAACGACTGCTAAGATTCCTTACAAGTGGGCAGAGACTGGGGAGCACTGGGGCATTTGGGTTTCCCCAAACTGAACTTTGGGGAACTGGGGACCCACCGCGCGGAAGTCACCCGAATTCTGCTACTGAAGGCTGTGTGCCTCTGGGCAGCTCACCTGACATCTTCAGCTTTATCACATCTTCAGGATGGAAGTCGGAGCACCAGCTTCAGGGATCGAGGTGCCAATTCAGACTAGGCCAGCTCTGCCCCCAGCACCGGAACTGCCTGTCACCGCTGAGAAGGGCCACGACTACACAGCGGGGCCCCTGATACCGTGGATGTCAGACACACAATTCCTTCCTGAAGTGCCAAGAGAAACATCTTTCCTTGCTGCCAGTGAAGCCACGGCTGTACCCACTGCCCCGCACCTCGCAGCCCCCTTGTATACGGGGAATTTGTGTTTAGTCCTCACCCAAGGACTTCTTTCAAGCTCCTGGACACACACATTGTTACTCTAGATCACCGCTGAATATACAGGTTTTTAAAAGAAGGTGCTGGGGTGTAGGTCAGAGGTAAACAGCCTGCAAATATGTGCAATGCCCTGATTTCTATCTCTAGCACTGTGAAAATTAGTGAACATTAGTTCATTGACAAAGTAAGACTTGCCTTGCAAACTCGAGGCCCTGGGTTCAATCCGTAATATCATAAAAATAAATAAAATGAAAGTGAAAAAGAACTATCAGGGAAATACACTGGTCGAGGCATTCCTAAAATTTCTCCCAGATCAGAATCACCTCTCCGAAATGATCATGCGGGGACCACACCCTGGCTCCCCACCCCCCAGGGGAGCAGCCCTCACCCTCTCCAAGATGGTCCCCCCAGCCCTCTCCTTTGGTTTCCAGACTTTCCCCGCGCAGGGTTGGTATCCAAGAGGGTAGGGGCTACGGCTGTCTCTTCCCACTCCCCAGCACATGGGGCATCACGTGGAACAGGCACCCCCTTCACCCCACCCCACCCGCCCAGGGAACCCAGGTTTCAGAAATGGACAGACGCTGTGTTAGAGCCGGAGCAGTAGCAACAGCCTGAACTTCTGAGCTTCTACAAGTCAGCGCCTCCAGAAGGCAGGGGCTCCGGGGAGAGAGCCCCGCTCCACAGAGCACCGAACCCAGGGCTCAGCCCTGAGCTACATCCTCAACCCTTTATTTTTTGTTCTGGGTGCCGGGTCACCCTAGATGCTTAAATTTACCACTCTGGGCTTGAACTTGTGATTCTTCTGCCTCCACCTCCTAGAGTGTGGTGTTTCTGCTCACTGCGCTGCCACCTTCGGTTTGGGAGACTTGGTTTCGGCCTTCTCCACCAGAGGAAGAACTTGGGGCTAGGCTGGACTTGGGGCTCAGGTCCCAGCAGGGAGTAGCTGTTGATTCTCTGCTTGGGTCCTTATTTCTTCCGGGCCAGGGCTCCCTGACTTGTGCGAGTCAGACCACAGGCCAAGGGCGAATGAGGAAGCGCCTGGTTTCTGGGCGGTTTCCACTGGGACCCTGGAGTTCTGAGGACATGGCAAGGCAGTAGCACCCACTTTGAGTTGGGAGATTCGCATTCCTGCCAGCTGCCCCTGCTCTGGGCCTGTTTCCCAGTAAGCACAGTAAGACGGAGCCCTCACATCCAGGAGACCAGACACTCAGTCCCACAGGGTCCTCCTTTCTTTTCCTCCACCTTACAAGCTCCCACCAAAGATTCTCTTGGGGAATCCAGAGCAGGGAAAGGCAGCAGCCCGAGGAAACTTGTTTTCAAAAGTGGGGCACCAGCCAGAGGGGTGGGATGCCTTGCCTTTACCTGCGCCTGGTGATGGTCCTGGCAGAGGTAGGGTCCGCCCTGAGGAGCCCAGATCTGCATAGGACAATGTCCCCTTGCTGGGCTAAGCACAGTGGCACAAAGCTCAGCTCTCTCAGCAACTCCGGGAACCTGGCTGCATCTTCAACCAACCAGAAGGAGAACAGGCTCAGGGCCAGGGGCACAAAAGTCAGGGTTCAACTGCCTGCTTGTAATTGCAGACGTGGCAGTGCCGCCGCTGCATACTGCCACCAGCCCGATCCCCAGCCCTCCCACTGCCTTGCCTTTCTCTTCTCTTCTGGAAGGTTCCAGAAATGCTCTCTCACTGCCTCAGGACCTCAGCTTGCGGGAGACATCTCCCCAGCCACCAGCCCTGGCTTCCCAAGATCTTGCTGTGGAGAAGAGACCCCGTGGTAAGGGTCCAGCAGGAGCAGAGCAAGGGGACTTTCTCTTTCTTCCTCCGCCTGGAGTGCGCGCTGGAGCTGGGGAGGGCAGGGGAGGGCCTCAGCCATAGCGACTGGTGACAGGAGGAGTCACAAAATGTGGGTAGGGGCCCCAGCAGGCAGGGTCCAGGAGCACCGAGGATTGGACAGACCTTCAGACTCTCAGCTTTTGTCTGCTTCTGCACCTTCTCTCCTGGCGGGAGCAGCTGGGAGCTTCTGTTGGGTTTCAGGGATTCTCCCAGCAAGAAAAGCCCAGCTGCCCAGAACAGCAGGCTCAGCCTGCAGCTGCCAGGCAGTGACAGAACTCCACCCTGCCCATCAGTCCACCCTGGACCCTTCTGAGGCCTACGTTCCGGTGACCCAAGGCTGACGTAGGAACCAGAGTTCCTGAGAAAGCTCCCCCATCTTGCCTACCAGAGTTCCTGAGAAAGCTCCCCCATCTTGCCTACAGAGTGCTGTACTTTCAGAAATTTGGGGGCCCTTGCATTCTGCCACTAGAGTCCCACTATCCTCCGCCACCTCTGGGTCCAGGTTAGTGACGGGGAGGAAGCCCTGGAAGACACCTTAGATGCATACAGCCGCTAATTTGATGGAAATTGGAATTCATCAAATGCAAAATAGGAGTACTCTGAAGTACCTGATGCTTACTCTCCTTTCACAATTCTCAGGCCGCCCCCCCTCCCAGTGAGAGAATGTGGTCTCTCACTTTGCTGTCCTTTGAACCATAATGGATTACCTGTCTCCCCCAAGTCACCTGGGGATCTGTGTGAGAAAGCCACCAGTATCACTAGGTTGAGCTGGTGTGTGTGTGTGTGTGTGTGTGTGTGTGTGTGTGTGTGTGTGTGTAAGCTGGGGCTGGAGAGATTAGAGGCACAGCGACACACCGACCATTCCTGTTTCCAGCAGCCAGGGCAGCTGTCTTCTGTGGGCCCCTCGGGGAGGCTGGGGGAGAAGTCTGAGAGCCGGACAAGCCTGAATGAAGAACCCTGAGCCATCGAGCTATGGTTTTCCATGGATTTGACCCGGTGGAGAGAATGGCGGCCGGTTAGCAGCCCTCAGGAGTATGCGCTCCTCCCTCTGTCTCTCATTCCCCCAGGCCCTGAGGGTGGAGATGCCGGGGCACGGAGGTCCAGCCACAGTTTCTAGAAAAGCACCCACTACCCAGTCACAGTGTGTACAGCAGGCCTCGGCACCATGTCTGGGGGCGACAGAGGTCCCTGCTACAGAGATACCCAAGTGTGGGCTGAGTAAGTATGGCTTGCTCCCGACTGGCCTGTCCCTCGTCTTGGGGACTGGAGCAACCTGGCTTTGGATTCTAGTCCTGCTTGAAACTTCACTCCACCTAGCTGTGTCCCCTTTCTGAGCTATAGCCGGTAAAGTGGTCCTCTGCCTCTGGATCCTCAACCTTCGTCATCCACCGTAGGAAACCCAAGGACAGAAGCCACCTGCAAGCTCTGAGACACTGGAGACCTCCCTGCCAAGGAGTGCGTTCCCTAGCTGCACCCCTCAAATGGTCCACCTCAGGCATTTTGCTGCCTTTTCTCTGCGCAAGTCAGAGGCCCTCACTGCGGGAGGTCCTGTCTCCGCACCGGCAGGCCCTTGCCTCATGCCTGACCACACACAACAAATAACGAGTGGACACAGGGAAGCCAGGTCTGCCTTGGATGCTTGCCTCTGGGACTCCTGAACCCGGTGCTTCCCATCCATCTCCAAAAGGGCCGATCTGGACCAACTCCAGGGCTGCACGGTTGGTCAAACTCCCAGAAGACCGAACCAACAACCCAGGCTGCTAGGAGTCCTGGGTCCTTCGCTGGCCCAGTGGACAGCTCTCACCTGCCCAGTCTGGGGCTGGGAAGGTCAGGGATCACAGGGATCCCCCGTACCCAGGGATATAGTGATTCCTGGGCGTGGGCCGGCCCTCCGGCAGCACCAGAGGAAAAGCTGGTTTAGAAGCCCCTGGGAGCGCCCTTCCTACCTCCCCACCGAGCCCCACACCGAGCCTAACTGTGCCATAAAATATTTTATTGGAAAAAAAGTCATCATCTTCGCAAGAGGGGGGTAGGAGCCCCAGCGACCTCGGGGACCCGGTCTCTGGCCAGGCAGCCCGGTTATCCTGCTGGCGGCCTGCTCCGCCCGGCCGGCCGCTGGGTCCCCGGCCTGCGCACAGGAAGCAGATGTGCCCGGCTGCGTGGACCGGAGGTGGCCGCAGGCAGGGGGTGTGGGCTAGGAGCTGGGCGTGAATGCGCGTGGGCGCCGCTCCGCGGAGCTCCGGGAAAGACAGTGACTTCTGCCGTGAGGCTCGCGACTCTCCCAGGTTAGGACCAGGCGCCTGGGTTTGGCTTCAGGGTCTGTGTCCTTCCCCTTGGGCCCCTGATTGTCCGCATTCAGAGTAATAATAAAATATTTAGAAGGCAAACGGCGTGGACACAGAAGGGTCGGTTCGTGGGTTCCCGCGGGCTGAGGGACCGCGGCGCGGGGTCCCCGGCTTCGCACCCTCTGCCCGGCTCAGTCCTCGCGGCTGCGGTCGCTGGGCTCGCCCGGCACCTCCGCCGCCGGCTTCTCTGCCTCCTTGGCGCGCTCCTGCTCGGTGAGTTGCTCGCTCGTGGGGATGGAGTTCTTCTTGGGCCGCCCCTTGGGCTTGGTGGGGGACTCCAGGCCGCCGCCCTGCAGCACCTGCACGGAGGGTGACCAGGACTGTGGTGAGCCAGGAGGCCCCAGGGACACGCGTGCCCGGTGTCCAGGCTGGGCTGAAGGACCCAACCAGGTCCCGGAAAGCGGCTCCCGGCCGGCCCTTGGGAAACAGCAGACATTTACTTGAGCGCTGCGGGGGAGTGGAGATGCCGGGATCCAGAGAGGACCTCAGGCTGCCCGAAAACCCAGCAGAGTGCGGAGGGACAGGCAGAAATAGCCGGCTCCGCCAGGACACCCAAAGGGACAGAAAAACCGGAGAGGGGCCTCGTGGGCCTCAGGGAACCGCAAGGGCCGACGGAAGCCTGCGCGGAGCAGGGGCGCGGAGCGTTTCTTGGGGCGCTTGGGAAATAGGCCGGGGAACCGCGGGCGCGCGGGCAGCCACCGCGCACACTCACTATTTTCTTCCACTTCATCCTCCGATTCTGATACCACGTCTTCACCTGCAACTGGCTCAGGCCAAGGGATTCGGCGAGATCTATTCTGGAAAGAGCAGAACGCACCCTCAGCGGCCAGCGGCCCCAGCCCCACCCCAGCCCGCCCCACCCCCGGCCCCGCGTGGCTGCGCTACCTGTCCGGCGTGGAGAGGTACTTCTGCTTCTCGAAGCGTTTCTCCAGGCCCATCAGCTGCAGCTCGGTGAACACAGTGCGGCTGCGGCGGCCCTTCTTGGCCTTCGTGCCCGGCTCCCCGGGGCCCGGTGCCTCCAACTTCCCGCGTAGCTGCAGCTCCAGAGGCAGGTGCGCCGCACCCGCGGCTCCGGGCAGCCCAGGCCCCGTGGCCAGCAGCGCCGAGCCCAGCCCAGAGCAGCCGAGCGGCGCCAGCGGGAACTTGAACACCGCTGCCTGCTCGGCCTTCAGCACCGCTGCGGAGAGAGCGGGTAGGGAGTCGGTGGGCTGCAGTCTGCGACCCTGCGCCTCCGGAGTCCCCCGCACCACACGCCGGCCCGCGGGAGCCTGAGGTCAGCCAGTGCCACGCGCGAGGCGACCCTCCACGCTGCTTCCCCGGGAGTCTGGAAGGAAGGACCGCCCCCAGCCTGAGGCTGCCCTGGCCTTCCCCAGGCCTGGGTCGCCACTAAGACTTCGAGCTTCTGCAGGAACAAGTTCGCAGCTCCAAGAATCGAGCACTGCGTTCCGTGGGGAAAAAAAAAAAAGAAAAGAAAAGAAAGAAAAAAACCAAGAAGACTCGGCTGCGAGTTAGGAACGGGCAACTGCCCCAAACCAAATCCGCACTGCTGTGCTCCGAAAAGAGCAGGAGGCAGCAGCGCCGTGCACATCCGCTCCCGTGTCCCACACACAGCCCTGGGTCACACAGCCCTGGGTCGGCTGTGGCTGGGGTGTCCCATAAGGTCGGGTTGGGGCTTCCCGGAAATTCCGAAGCACCCTGTGACCGAGAAATTCGTGGCTTTTGTTTTCTACATTCAGGCTCTTCCTAGGGAGGTCGTTTACACATTCTTGAATCCCAAAATGATCTTTTGCCCGCTTCAAACGAATGACTAACAACAGAAGAGAAGTAAGTGAACGGCAGCCCTGGCGCTGTGTTCTAGACGAACTTGGAGCAAGCTGGCCCAGCCGGGAAGGTGGCTTTGGGGCTGGGATGATCAGCCAGCCCTGTCCCCCTTAGACTCCTCACTCTGGGGCCCCTCCTGGTCCCGTGTAGTCCTCAAGGGATCAGCTGAGGAACAGGCAAACGTGGGGAGAAGCAGACTTAGGGGAAAGGTAGGAGAGGTCTCCACTAAAAGAAGGACTGGCCCACCTGCGGAGGGGAGGAGGGAGGAAGGCATGGATGGGATGGAGCAGAGCGCAGAGGGCAGGCAGGATGGGGCAGACGGACAAAGAAGGAAGGTTGGGCAGAAGCCGGCCAGGTCTGAGAGAGCCGAGCTAGCTGCGCTGAGGCTCAGCCGACCTGGAAGTGGAAGGACTAGCAGCAGCACACAGAGGCCTCTGGCCCACCAGCGAGGCACCAGCAGTTCTGCTCTGCAGGCCCAGGGGAGGACTGGTCTGCTGCCCGCTAGAGTGCCCTGGACTCAGGGAGGCTCTGGGAAGGCCTGGGCCCGCGTCCACACTCTACGTTCAGAGACTTGGGCCTGTCCTCCGGAGGTCCCAGCTCCTCGCTCGCTCTGGGAATGGAGGCCACTCCTGGTCAGGAAGCCCAAGCGCCCGCCATCTGATGTCCTGTGGGTCCCTAGCTATAGGCCTGCTGGTTTCAAGCCTGTGATGGATGGGGATGGAGACTCCAGTTCCAGGCGCGCGGCCTCCTAGCCAGTGCAGGGGCCGCAGAGCGGCCACCAAGCAGCGAGCAGAGGGCCTCCCCGGCCCGGCTGCGGGCACGAGGCCTGGTTTACGCGCAACCCGTGGCCTGCGCCCTGCGCCGCCCGGCCGGAGTGCCGGAGAGGTGGCCGGGCCTGCGCGCCGGGAGGCGGGTCAAGGCTCGGCTCGGACTCCAGCGAAGCGGGAGGGTGGGCGCCCGGAGCCCCCGCGGCGCGGCCCGCTCCCTCCCGCCCCGCTCGGCCCGCAGCCCCGCGCGGCCGCACGTACCCAGGTGGCTGTGGAAGGGCCGCGCCGCCAGCAGCGCCTGCACGCCGAACTTGAGCAGCTCGCCCGCGGCGGCGGCGGCGGCGGCGGCGGGCGCGGCGCCCTTGGGCCCGGGCGGCTCCGTGAGGATCTCTTCGATCATGAAGCTGCGGTAGCGGTGCGGCCGGTGGTCGCCACAGCCCTCGGGCGGGCCGAAGCGCACGGCGCCCGGCTCTCCGGGCCGCTGCATCGCGGGGCTCTAGGCCGGCCCGCAGCTCCCGGTGGCGCGCGGCCGCCGGCTCATGCCCCCTCCCCCGCCAGCGGCCGGGCGGAGGCGCAGGGCGCGGGCGGGGCGCGCGGGGCTCGGCCAGTCGAACCCGGGACTGCGCCCCCGCCCCGCACCGCCGCGCCTCTAGCCCCGCCGGCCCCGCGTCACCGCCCCGCCCCGCCCCGCCCGGCGCCCCGCCCCCGCCGCCCCCCACTCCCGGGGCAGAGCCGGAGGGAGGCGCCGAGGAGGGAGGCGCAGGCAGGGAGGGAGAGCGCGGCGAGAGCGGGGCGGCCGAGACGGGCACGGGCACGGGCACGGGCAGAGCCCGCGGAGCGCGCGCCCTGGAAGCGCAGCGGAGAGCGGGGCGGAGGCACCGAGAGGGAGGTGAGCGAGGGTCCCCCGGGAGACAGCGAGGGCACGCGAGGGAGCGTCCGCGAAGCCAGGGTGCCCGGTCGCCGCCCGGACGTGCGCGGAGAGACCGGGGAGGCGCGAGAGCCGGCGGCCTGACGTGCCGGAGGGCACACGGCGGCGGGCGCCGGGAGGGGTCCCGGAAGGATGGTTGGCAAAGGGCGCGCAGCTCTGCAGGAGAAAGGCTGGGGGGGGGGGCCTGCGTGATCTCTGGCTGCGCGCTCTTAGGGGTACAGCAGCGGACAGGGGTGCAACCCAGAGGCGTCTGTCCTCACCATCTCTGCCCCTCCCAGCCTCAGTTTACCGCACCCGGTCTCATTTCTCTCCGAGCCTCCCCGAGAGGACAAAACTCTCCAGCCAGAATTTGCTTGAGTCGCAAGTACTGGCGATAGGTGGACACTTTCTCCTTGGCAACCTCAGGACGCTGTGGGCTGGGTTATGTGCTGCAGTTAGAAGGAGAGATGGAGAGGAGGGACAGATAGGGTGTGCTTTCACCTTTCCCCTGCTTTGGAGCAGAGAGAAACCGTTACCTGGTGGATATGAGCCAGACCAGGAGCTGCTGGGGCGTGGTGGGTGTGTGTGGGGCTGTGGGGGTAGGTGTGGGGGTGCGCGCGCGCGCGCGCGCGCGCCTGCCTGAGTGCTGGCTCCCACCCTAACCCTCTCTTCTCCAGACCTTCCTCTCCATCACTGCAGTCCCAAGCCGTAGGTGAACAACCCCAAAGCCAAACCCTCCGCTAAGTTTCTGCCTCTGGTGCTGCCACTGCTGGGCAAGTGGGCACCTCCTCCTGAGCCTCCGGTTCCAGATCTGCTGGAGGAGAGAGGACAGGGCTCCCGTGAGGTCCTCAGGACCAAGGGAGAAGGAGTCCTGCACCCATGGGCCCCACAGGATCTGGCCGGGGAGAATTCGGTTCAGGACTCAGCAAGGAGGGCAGGATGTCCCCAGGGGGAGGGGGAGGCGGTGTCACCTTTCCTCTCCTGACCCAGGACAGTCAGCACCTGGCCCGGCTGGCATCCGAGCCACTCCTGTCTGTGTGAGCTCTGTGGGGCCTTGGTCCCTACCTCTGGGAGATGAGGTTTGTCAAACCTGTGGCCATGTCCCTCCCCCAGGTTGGTGTACTCCAACTGCCGGCAGGGAGGCCTCCAGGCTGGCCCTCGGTCACTGACATTCAGCCTAGACTGGGGGAGACCAGGAGATGGCCAAGCTCCGTGGTAAGGAGGGGAGAGGCGGGAACCAAGAAGCCTTATCTGAAGCTCTGCTGCTGCCACCCCTCCCCAGCTGTGGGTAACTTTCTAAGCCTCAAGGTCCTGCCAGGACTGAAGGAAGGTGACCTGCACTTGCTTCACATTTCGAAAGACGGTTTGCTGAGGCTCTTCGGGAGGGGGCGGAGGACCCGACAGCAGTGGTGGCCTGCATGCCGGCCGGCTCCTTAGAAAAGGACAGATGGGGCCAGCCGTCTCTATTAGTGTGGTAGTCGCCTCACCTCCCATGGGGAGAAAAGGAAGCTAGTGTCTTCTGCCCCCATCCCCAGCCCAGATAGGGCTCTTCAGTCACCCTGTGAGTAGTTCAGAGCACCCCTGCCTAGATGGGTGTTCCCACTACTTCCAGCAAGAGGCACAGACTGACCCGGGCATCCAGTGAAGTAGGACTGGGATTCTGTGGTCCCCTGGACAGCTGGGGCTCAGACTCTTCCTCCTGGTCTCCACCCTGCTGAGCCCTGCAGGACTCACCTGCCTTGTCGCTGCCTCCTCCTCCTCTTCCTCAGCCTCCCAGAGCAAAACTTAGGGGTGGCTTCTCCCCCACCCCTCCCCTCTTACTCTGCTCCAGACTGAAGCCACCCAGAAGTGAACCCCCTGTGCCGGTCCACTTGAACCCTGAGGGTCTCCTGTGCTGGCGCTGAGCTCTGAGGTCCTGTATCGGAGGACCCAAGGGTCACTCCAATGGTCGATCAGCTTTAGTACTCGCGGGCGCCTCCCAGGGTAGCGCCTTGGTCAGGTTGGGGAGGCCTCAGCTCTAGGTTGGGAGGAGTCAGAGGCCGGTGCTGCCCAGGCCTGCTCCGTACCCTGGGTGCCCCCCCACAGCTCCTTGGACTTAGGTCAGGACTGTTTCCTGAAGCCCAGGCTTCGGCCGACGCAGCTCTGCCAGGAGAAGGCCACTGAGGGTTGGTCCGGGGCGCGCCACTCCTGATACCCCTTCAAAGACGCCCACCTCTGCGGGTCGGCCCCTCGTCCGCCCACCTGGGTCTGTGTCCCCTCCGCCCGACCCTGAAACCAACGCGCAGATGAACCCCTTTTAGGCGAAAAAACGAAAACGAACTGCGGCGAGGCCCCCTTTTCGCAGGAAGTGTGCGGCGCTGCAACGTTGGCGAAAGCGATTCGCGGAGAACAGGGTTCCCCCTCCGAACAGCGACACCCTAAGAAGTGAAATCCCTACCCAGGGGCGCCGCCGAGCAGTCCAGTACCGGGACCGCTGAGGCCTCAGGACGCCGCGAAAATCCCGGAAACCGTGCGCGCGCGCGCGCTCGGGGCGCGCACAGTGGAAAAGGTGACCTCAGCGCCCCGGGCCGCCGCCCTCCTGTCCCGGCAGCCGGGCAGCGAAGGGCTCGGGGCGCAGGGGCTCCCCGGCGCCGGGACGCACAACCGTCCCCCTCCGCGTGCTCCGGCCCTGGCCACCGCGATTTCAGCTGCAGGAAAAGGGTCCCCTCAGTGCAGCCGAAGCCTCGCTTCGGCTCCTGCGGATTGCAGTCTCTGCTCCCTCCAGCTCCAAATTTCGCCCCAAACGCCCTTCCCAAACGGCGGCAGGCGCGAAGCGTGCCCGAGCGAGGTGCAGACGCGGACACGGGTGCGGAGGTCTCCACCCCGGCCCGGGCCGCGTCCCCCTCCCTACGAGGGGGCTTCTCGGAGGGGGCGCTGCCCGCCGTCCCGGCCCGGGTCCGCCTGCTTCTTTCTATGCCTCACCTCTTGCGCTTGGCGCGAGTTTGTATCTTGCTCCACAAAACGAAATTGGGCCCAGGGTGGAGAGAAGGTTCCTGCAAAGGGGTCACCTCAACTCGGGGTACAGTCTGCCAAAGGACCCCCGCTGGACTAAGGGCCCGGGGCGGCCGTTGCGCGCGCAGCAGCCCCGAGTCCAGGCTGTTTCTCTCCCCAAGGACTCACTGGGCGCTGCCGGTAGGGTCCAGTCCCACCCCGTTTTCTTTCTTTACGACCGAGGTTCCAGCTGCCCTGGCCCTCGAGGGACCCTCAGTGGCGGCAGTGACAGTGGTGTTCGCTTGGCATGCGGGTGGGAGGGCAGCTCGGGCAGAGGCCTGCGCGACCTGGGAACGCACAGTGCGCCTTGTCCTGCGCTCTGGCCTGGACGCGGACGGCAGAAATCCGCACCGCGGTCTGAACAGAGATCCTGGGCTTATCCGATCGCCTCGTCCCTCGCTCTGCTGGCAGGTCACTCTCTCCAGGAGACCAGGTCCCTCGTGTTTTCTGATCTCTGTGACCCTTTCCTTTATGAAACTTTCCAGGTCAAGTGTGGACTTTCGTTTTGAGTCATTTCAAGCACCTGCAGGCTGAGGGTCAAATTATGTTTTGGGTTAAAAACAAAAAAACCTCTAGACACAGCTTTGCTGCCTGCAGTTCCCTTCTGGAGCTCTGTACCCACAGGAGCCTTTGGTGTTGGATACTTTTTGTTTTGCAGGACTTTTTGTTTGGTTGGTTGATGTTCTTTATTTTGTTTTCCTTTTGGTACTGGGAATCGAACTCAGGACCTTGCACTTGTCAGGCAGGCGCGGTGCTATATTCCCAGCCCGGCTTTTCCCGTTGTTGTTGTTATTTTTAATATGTGTTTTCCCATAGAAGTGTGAGTTTTAAAAAACTGTTTAATAGGTAGGTAACTGGTTTCTCAGATTCTGAGAGGACCGGGCTTTCGGTGGCTTGGTCAGTGGGTTCCCTGTTTGCTGCCGCCCCTCCTGGGCCTCCTGGGCAGCTCCCACAGTGGCTTTGAATCAGAGTCAGGTCCTGGTTCCACAAGCGGTGGCCTCTGGGTATCCAGACCTAACCAGAACCTCAGAGGAAGTACCCTCTGTGGGGGCAGGAGCCAGGTGCCAGTTAGGAGCTGAGTGCAAGAGGCAGAAGAGAGAGAGAGAGGGGGAGAGAGAGAGAGAGAGAGAGAGAGAGAGAGAGAGAGAGAGAGAGCCAGGAGCAGCTGCGGGTGTGGGGAGGGTGTGGGGAGGTGCCGGGCTGGGGGGAAACCAAGTCTGGCTGCGCCCCTCCAGGCTCCATCTAGGCAGGTGCCGGGCTGCCAGCTTGCTGCCTGGCTCCCACCTCCCAGGAGGCCAGGGACAGAGCCTCCACCAGGACCAGGGGGGCTCCAGGGCAGCCGAGTGGTGCGGCCGGACCTGGCATTTTCCTTTCTCTTTCTTTCCTTTCCTCCTTTGCTTTTCTTGCTCCCTCCACCCGCTCCCTCTTTATTCCAGGTCCTCTCCTCCCTCTCGCTCTTGTTCTTGCTGTTCTTCCCTTCCTGTGCACCCCTTCTTTTTCTTCCTTTCTGTTTCTTTTCATCAGGACAGCCTGCCCTAATAAGGAGAGGTGGCGGCTTCACACTCACTCGGTACCCACCAGGTGCCAGCCCCCTTGGGCTCTAGCACTGCCAACCCTCCCAGGCCCTTTGGGGTTCTTCAGCCCGTGCGGGGGTCTGGGTGGCCAGCCCTGGGGTGGGAGCAGGCATGCATGCTCTGCCCTCTTTGCTGGCTCCTCCAGGATGTCTTCACCCACTTTCCAGCAGGAGCTCACACTTGCATCTCTCCTTCCTGACACAAGTCCCGTCTCCTCCCAAAGATGGGCAGGGGACAGGCACCAACACCTGCAGACCCCCTGAAGGGTCAGAGCATCAGGCACCAAGCTCATGTTACAGGCAAGGATTCCAGGCTTAGTGGGACATAGGACGCTGTGGTTGCCCATTCCTCAGAGCAGGGCTCTAGGCCCGGCCTCCCGCTGGCTGCTGCTCTAACAGGACCACAGCTGAGAGCGAACAGGGACAGGAGCTGATGCCACCTCCATGGACCTCGGCTTCCTATGTCACATCTGTGTTTCTGCCCCTCGCTGCTAGGAATGGTTTCAGACACCAGCATGCAGAGCCCACAGCGGTCCTCACCAGGGACCCAGGACTCCTGGCTTTTCATTTTTTTTCCAGTTACTACCCTTAAACAAGCCCACTCTTTGTCCAAGCCTCAGTTTCCCCAAAAGAAAAAACCGGAGGGTTTTATACAGGAAGCCTCCTATTAGCCTGTTTTAACAGCCCCTCCCAGGGAGGGGTCCAAGCCTTGCTCTGTAAAGAGCCAGGTGAGCACGTGTTTGGGGACTGGAAGGGACAGGGTCCCTGCACTGTAGCATCAAAACAGTCTCAGATACTGTGTAAGCCCATCCGTGTGGCAGTGTTCCAGTCACGCTTTGTTTATGGACGTTCAAATTTAAATTTGACATCATTTTCCATGTTGTGAAATATTATTCTTAACTTGATTTCTTTCAGCCACCATTTCTTACAGAACTATTTTGGTTTATTAGGAAACCAGACAGTTGGCCGTGATTTGCCAATCTCTGGTTTTACAATCAATTCTTCTGATGGCACAGATATGTGCTCTTGCACATCAATATTGCTTTATCTTACATTTTTTTCTACTAATTTCCTTTTTTTCCCCAGAAAAGCACACATTCATTGACTAGAACTCAGACCTTAGAAATACAGTCACAGGCTTCATTCTCGGCTCCTCTCGCTGAATTCTCAGGAATTTAAAATTTCCTACCACAAATACTCGACCCAGACACTGGGGCAAGACGCCACCCACCCATCATCGTCACCTCCCTTGATGCTTACAACAACTGTCCTGGGTGTGTGTAGTTGACCATGCCTCCTGGGTCCTTGCCCCCTTGGTGACTGGGGCTCATTCCCTTTGGTGTCACCCCTCACAGACTGCTGAGAGCCCACTGGCCCGGACCAGCGCCCCAGGTGAGGACAGAGTCCACTGCTGGTGAGAATTCAGCCTCCCATCGCCCCTCAATTCCCTAAAATCCTGACCAGCTGGTGAAATGTGGAGGGACGGAGTGGCTATGGTCCCGACCTCCTGGGAGTTTCCCAAGCCCTGAGCTTTTGCAGCTGCCAAGTGATAAATATTGCGAGGAATAGGCAAAGGGAAATAATATGACAGGAAAATAACTGTTATGAATGTGTAGCTTGCTGAGTGTTTCCAGGAAATGGTGTTTGCAGAGGCCTCCCGGCCCCGCCCCGCATCTCCCATGGTTCTTGCGCCCTCTGCTGGCCGTATTTTGCCTTAACCGGGCTCACCAGGGCAGTGACCTCTCCAGAAAGAAAACCAGGCTGTGTGGCCTGGATCACCTGTGGAATCTAAAAGAGTAGACATGGAATGGTGCGGTTGCAGAGGCTGGGAGCAGGCACAGTGCGCTTGAAGTGTGCTGGGCGACAGGTTGGGAGTGTTCACGCCGTGAAAGACTGGTCACCACGGCAGACAAGGCTCCATCCGCTAGCTTGAGATGATGTGAGATCAATTCACAGCGTGCGTCAGTGCCAAAGTGTCACACCACACCTTGAATATGTACAATTTTTATTTGTCAGTTTATACATCGATAAGGCTGGAGGAAAAAAATTTTTAAAGGAAAAATAATCTGGTGCTTTATTTGCTTCTCAAGGGACAAGACACTGGATTCTGCAGACAGACATAAAGTGACGTTGATCTCCCTCGGGGAGTGCAGCTTAACTGTCATGAGACAGGTGCGTGAGCTTACACTGGATTGCACGAAGAAGGCCAGGGTCATCATGCTGGGCAGGTGGCCGGCTGTCCCCCAGCAGCGGCCATGCCCTGGTCCCAAGTCCAAGGAGCTTCGGAGCACACAGGGTGAGCACACGGCATCCACCCCAGAGCGGTCCTGGCCCGACTGAGCTGGTCGGCATGAGCTGGTTCTCACGTGTCCCTCAGTTTAGGCCAGCCCCACCTGGCCTTCAGGGACAGGAGAGCACCAAGCTCCAGGCCCCCAGTTTCCCCTGGGCCTGGAGTGGTGTTTCCTGGGCCTGCTCCTGACCGGGCATCTCCCAGTACAGCGATGGCTTCACTGTGGGTGCCCGAGCCTGGTATAGGCTCGTCACGCCCAAGAACACATTCCCCCTGTGAGCCCACACACCCTACATTAGCTCACGCCTTCTGCTCTCGCAGGCTGGCATTTTTACCCTTAGTTTACAAGCAGAGACATGGCCACTGGCCCAGGGCTGAGCTGGGATTTGAACCAGCGCGCCTTCCATCTGTGGTGACAGAGCCTTTGTGTCCTCCACCTGTCCACATGACCTCATTTCCCGCCAGCTCTGATGGCTCCTGAGATTCAGGCTCATAGATACGGCACACACCAGGCTTGGTGTCCAGGTCAGGACTCAACAGCATCGGCCCCCAGGGGAGACCCATCCCCGGCAGGCGCACCAGGTACCTGCTGGCCAGGGAGGGCCCCGAGGGCGGCACACACAGAGGGCACCCAGGGACTGGGCCTCTCCCCTGGGCCGGCCCGGTGCTGCCCCTCACCCTGGCCCACTGCAGCTCTGGCTGGGAAAGGGACGTCACGTCCGTGTGCAGACAGCGAGAGTGAGAGTGGCACTTTCTGCTTGTGCAGTGCACAGCCCATGTGTTGGTGCCCAGCAGTTTCCCTCTGCTCTTGATGAACCAAATGGGTTGAAAAGACTTACTATTGTTTTAAACTCGGTCGTGATCTGTGTGCCTCTTTCCCAAATAACAGGCAGCATGGTTGAAAAAAGAGAAGGAAACACACCCCACCTGCATGCTCCCCATTGAAAGGTCACTTTATTTTAGACACGCATCGGTTTGATGCTGTTTCTATTACAGATTAAAGTAAAATTGTAGCTCAGAGTGCTGGAGAAGGCGAGTGTGGCAGGCTGAGCGCCAAGGGCGCCCCCTGGTGTCCGTGCCTGCACGGTGCATCTCTTTGAATGCCGGGAATCCTATCTGAGGGCTTGGACAGCGCGGCTGGATTTTGTCATTTTACATGGCACATGTAATTGACTGGTTGGCTTTGAATTAATCAAAAGGGAGCTTATCCTGGGTCCAACCCAGTGTCGAGGCTTTAGAGGAACTGGGTCCTCCCTGAGGTCAGAGCTGTGCTGGACTGGGAGAGGATGGCCTGCTGCGTGGGGCGGGGCGTGGCCAGGACCTGAGAGCCAGGAGGCAGGTTCTGCCCAGCCCCAGGGGGCGGGACAGCCGATCGCTCCTGCGCTGAGCTCCGGATGAGATGATTCCGTAAGGGCGTCACCTACCTGTGCCTACCTGTGCAGGCGGATACCCACCTGCCATCTGCCTGACAGGAGAGACCGTGAGAGACCAGGCTATGCCTGCATGTGTCTCTGCCCTTTATTGTCATCTGGGTACAAAGCTTGGAGTCACCCATGTCAGTGAGCCCTTGCTGAGGAAGGGCAAGCCCCTGTCTCCGAGATGTCAGCTGATGTGAGGGAGGGGTGAATGGGGCTCTGGCTCAGCTCCTGGGAACTCGGGGCTGGTTACTCCCTAGGCTGTCAATGGCAGAGTCGCTTCCTGTTCCATTGTTTTGTTGTCTTTTGGATCACAAATCCCATGTCTCATTTGGCACCACTGTGGCCTGGCTGTGGTCACAGACCAGCCCCTAGCTCTCACCGAATAGTTTTGACCCAGGCTTCGGTTGGAGCTGGGTGAGCAGCTGGGAAAGCAGGGGCGCAGCTAGTGGGGCTGTGAAATGGATTCAGCTACACCGGGAGATACTTCCGCTTTGTGTGCGAAGCGAGGTTGGCTTTCTTTTTGTAGGTCTTGCATCTGTCAGCTTTTCTGTTGCTGGAACCGAATCCCTGACAGCCGTATCTTAAAGGAGGAGAGGTTTATGTGGCTTATGTTTCAGGGGGCTCAGTGCATGGTGCACTGGCTCTGAGGCAGAAATAGCGTTGTAGAAGGACATAGCGCTGGAAAGTTGCTGGACAGATGACATCGGGGAAGCAGAGAAGGTAAAGATCAAGGGTGGGGAGCCAGACAGTCTCCAAGGTCACGCCCTCACGACCCACCGCACACACCCAGAAGTGTGTTCGCCTGAGGTCCTAGACATTTAAACTCAAGCCAATCAAATTCACAGCCAAGATTTACCATCTTGCATTTAAAGATACCTTTATCTAAGATGGAAGTGTCACTTGTGCCCAGCAGTTTCAGGTAAGACTGAGAAAATTCCTTCTCAAGCAAAACAACTCAGCTATTCGGGAAGCTGAGGCAGGAATATCACAAGTTGGAGTCCAGCTTAGGCAGCTTAGCAAGACCTTGTCTCAAAGCAAACTTAAAAAGAACTGGCAAGGGAGCTTAGGGAGAGAGTGCCTGCTTAGCCTGTGCAGTGTGAGGCTCTGGGTTCAATCCCAGGACTGTGAAACATGCAACACGACAGGGACAAGATAAACTACATTTATGTAGTATGCACAACATTGTTATTTAAAAAGAAAAAAATGGCTCACACAGTGGCACTGGTGCTTGGTGAGGAGATGGCACAGCACAGCAGCCTTGTGTAGGGGACAGTGGAGGGTCCCGGGCTGACCACAGGGGAGGACAGTAAGTCTCTGCCAGCGTGCTGTGCGGTGAGGCTGTGGCGGCCTGCAGGCGAGGGGCATTCCGTGCACTGACAACCCATGGCAGAGTCATCGGCCGGGAACCTGAGGGCGGTGGAAGAGCCTGGGAGTAACCAGGGCGCACTGCACCCCTCCCCCAGCGCCGCCCCGCCTCCCGCCTCTGCAGACAGCGCCCCCCTCTGCTCTGTCCAGGGGCCGTGTCCTCACACGGCCTCTGTAGCTCCTGTCCCCACACCTTATTTGGGGGCTGCCCCCCCCACAGGGGTCCCCTTTGGACAGGACAGATGGGGTGAACCCCTGAGGCTCAGGGTGCTCTGCAGGGCTCCCGGAGGCCCTGTCCCGGCTGGAGGGAGGACATGGAGACAGCACGCCAGCGCCAACGCTTCTTTTATTTCCAGGAGCGGATTCCGGGGCCTCTGTGACGGTTTCCGGCTCCGTATCCCCCAGGGCTTGGGCACAGCCGCTGGATTATGGGTGCTTATAGTCGACTTGCCCTGGGCCTGGTTCCAGTAGGGGCCACTGGGTGTGCGGCTTGGTAGGGTGCATCTCCCTCCCCACCTCCCCCCTCCACCTCCACGCCACTGCCCTCCACGCAGCCCTCGGCCCAGCCCGCCTCTGCCCCGTGGCCAGCTGGCTGTGGACGGAAACTTCTGAAAACCTTGAGTCCAGATAGACCTCTTCTTCAGCACGCGGGCAACGAAACAGTGACCAGGCAGCAGTCCCGTGAGTGGCAGGCCTCGGTGCTGGTCAGGAGGGCAGTGCAGCAGCGGGGCCTGTCTGCCAGCCTGGTGCCCTGTGCAGTGCCCAGGGTTCCCGTACTGCCTCATCCAGACTTCCCATGTCACTCACCCCCAGGTGCCGCTGGCTCCAGGGCAGGCATGGTGGTGGTAACCTCACTTCACAAAGGGAGAGACTGAGGCACACGGAGGACCCAGCCCAGGTCACCACGGGGCAATCTTGGCATCGTGAGGGGCTCTTCCACGCCCTGCTAGTCTGGCAGGTTCGGATCTCGCCCTCCAGTGTCTACGGGCTCTCGTCCCTTTCACAGCTCTCAGAGTCCGGAGTTCACGGAGTGAGCTGGGCACTGTCTTCTGTGCCCGTGTGTGTCGCGTTGGCAGCCCGTGAGGGAGTCTGCTCCGGCCTCCAAGGCGCCCAGCCAGAGCTGGAGGCTTGAGCCAGAGGTGGGCAGGAATCTCTTGGAAAAACCAGCATCCTGTCCAGGGACGGGCCACTGTCCTGTGAGCGCTCAGCTCCTCAGCCTTTATTTTTATTTTTATTTATTTATTTTTTGGTACCGGGAATCGAACTCAAGACCTTGTGCGTGCCAGGCAGGCGCTTGTGCCACTGAGCTAGATCCCCAGCTTCACCACTTTTATTTAACACAAGTGGCTTCTTTGCTCAGGGTCCTTGGGGTCCTGGAGGGACTGGACCAGGATGCTGCCGGACAGCCTGCAGCGTCTGACAGCGATGCGAAGTGGGCGTGGCATCAGCCTCCCCTAAAGGGTTTCCCTGAAGCCCCCCTTTTCCAAAGCTCCTCCACCCCTCATGGTCTCTCCACCCTGACCACCAGGGCCTGCAGAGGCTTCCAGAGCTTTCTCTCCTTAGGGCATTTTGAACCCCCTCCTACCTCTCTCTGCCTGGATCCCACTCTGAGCTCATCATTGGGTAGGAAACTCCCCAAACATCCTCATCTACTGATGGGGAAACTGAGGCCACAGGAGGGAGGGACTCACTCCTGCCACGGCGAGTGAGCGGCAGAACTGAGACAGCGCGTCTGTCAAGACAGGATGCCGCAGTGAAGACCTCTGCCGCCCCAGGCTTGCAGGGCTCAGGTTCCTTCTCACCCACTGTGTGTCACAATCTCTCTGGCCACTGTCCTGGGCCTGAGGGCCAATCAGAGGCCAGGGGAAGGAGGAACTGAGTCCCCACAGGCCGCAGGTGAGGCAGGCTGCAGGACCTCATGAAGGGTGCTTGCTGTTGTTTGATCTGGGTTTGGTCTTCAGTTGGGAGACGTAGAACCTTTAAAAGGCAGGCCCTACTGGGAGGTCCTGGGCTATTGGACACCAGTCTTTCTCACAGTTCCTTCCATCACAAGGTGAGTAGCATTCTCCATCACAGGCTCCTACTATGCTGTGCTGCCCAGAAGCAATGGGGCCAACCAACCATGGACTGAACCCTTCACACTGTGAACCAGAGTAACTTTTACTTTTTTAAAGTTGGTTATCTCAGGTATTTTATTACAGCAACAGAAAGCTGAATGACAGCATGGTGTAAGGGAAAGAATCACATTGCCAAGCTATAGGCTGGCTCTGCCACCTGCTGCTATGTGACTTTCTGGAGTCTCAGCCTCCCTGTCTACTGTAAGGCTAGACCGAGAATGTAGGCGGAAGATGCTATATGAATTTAAGGGGCCCATTCTGGATGTCTTTTGGACAGAGCTCTGGTTGCTGTATAGTGGCTGAAGTTCAGGGCACTGGATCTCACACATGGTAGCTCAGGGGACTTGTGTCAGGTGAGAGTCCTGGGGTAGTGGCTCAGAACCACAGGAGAAAGCGCTTTCTCACAGCCCTGTTCACCACTGAAGCCGGGCGCCCTGAGTGGTGTTGAGTCCCCTGTCCCTGCAGGTAGGTAGGAGTGTTAGGGAGGCTGTAGATGCAGGGTCAGCTGAAGCCTGCACATTTCAGTGGCAGCTTCTCATTAGTGTGTTGTTCCCAGTTTTCAGAGGTGCCTCAAGTAATAATTCTTCATGAGTTGTTTGTATAATTAAATTTGTAATGTTTTCAGTGTTGCACCTGTGATAACGCCACCCTTACTCCCTGTACCCCCACCCCCTGGTGTACTTTCTGAAGCAGGGAGAAGATGAGGTCATAGCTCTGGGGTGTTCACAAGTGTGGGGCCCACTGCAGACCTCATCCATGCCGGGCCTGTGACAAAAGTTGGCCCTGCATCTAGGGTCACAGAGTTCTGTGGCCCCACTCCCGTGAGCAGCCTGGGTGAGGCATCTCCAACTGCCCTGTTCATGTGCCCTGCAGACTCCAGGCATCGGTGCAGCCCTGGGAAGCCTCCCAAACCCAGAATTACCCCTTCGTTCCTCAGCCCGTTCTCCCGTCTCCCAGATAATGGACTTGCCCCCTGTGTCTTGACCGTATCCCATGCCAGGTCCACAGCTCTGAATGGATGCTCTGTTTCTTTTCTCTCTCTCTCCCTCTCTCTCTCTCTTTCTTAGCTTTTATTATACACCCTTGGAGGACATAGTGTTTATAGTCCTCGTATGGAGCTGACACACGTACATAACACATCTTGGTCTTTTCCCCTCCCTCCCTCCTCTTCCTCCATCTCTTAACCCCCTTTCCTCTTTGAAAAAGTTCCATCTTCCCACCTTCCTATTATCTTTTCTTTTGCTCCTTATTTATAATTTTGGTTTTTCATGTACGAGCAACTGTATGGCATTTAAGTTTGGGTGTCTGATGTTTTCACTTAACATTGTGGGTCCCAAGGTGAATCCATTTTCCTACAGATGATCCAGCTTTGTCTCCCTTTGTGGTAGAAAGTACTCTGTTAGGTGGCAATGTCACATTTTCTTTATCCATTCATGTGTCGATCCTCATACAGTTCTTTCTGGAGTAGGATGGAATCCTGGTGGTGTTTTCATTTGCGTTTCTGTGATGGCCGGCAATGTTGAACATTCCTGCATAGACTTATTGGCCATTTGTACTTCTTCTGAGAAGTGTCTATTCATTTCACCTGTGACTTTTGTTGATTAGGTCTTTTATTTTGGGGGTGTCTAAAATTTTTGAGTTCTTTATATATTCTAGATGTTCTTTATATATCCTATATATATTCTAGATGTTCTTGATATATTCTAGTAGTCTTCTGTCCGAGAAACAGCTGACAAAATTTGTTCCCCTTTCTGTAGGTTGCCTCTGTGCTCTGTTGGTTGTTTCTTTTACTGTGCACAAGCTTTTAATTTGACAGGACCTCCTTATGGGTTCTTGGTACTGTTTCCTGTGCAGCTGGTGTTTTGTTCCGAAAGCTCTTGCCTAGGTGCGTGACTGCATGAGTTTTACCTATTTTATCTTCCAGCAGATTAAGTATTTCTGTTTTAGCAACTAGACCTTTGACCCATCCTGATCTTAGTTTAGCACATATTCAGTCTCCTACGTGAGCAGAGCTGGTTTCCCCAGCACCATTTATTAACAAGGCCGTCTTTCCTCCGGTGTAAGTTTTTGACCCTTTTGTCAAAGACCAAATATTAGAGTGTGACTAGGATCGTTTCTGCGTCCTGTGTTCTGTGCTGTTAGTCCTCATTTCTGGTTTTGTGCCAGACGTGCTATGTTTATCACTGTAGCTTCATGTTGTAAACTCGAATCCAGGACTGGGGTGCCTCCCACTTTACTCCCAGGATAGCTTTTGGTGTCCTGGATCTCTCCAGGTTCGATCTGACGAGGTTGTTTTCTCCAGTTCTGGGAAGAAAGCTGGTGTTATTTTGATTGGGAATCCATTAGAGCTGTGGGTCAGTTTTGGAAGTATGGCCATTTGATTATATCGTTTCTGCCTATCTAGGAACAGGGAATATCATTCTGTTTTCTGATGTCCTCTTCAATCTCCTCTTTCAGAGTCCTGAAGTTTTCTCTGTTAAGTTCTTTAACTTCTCAAATCATCAAAAGTATCATTCATCATGACCAAGTAGGTTTCATCCCAGAGCTGCAGCCCACACAAATCAAGGAATATCATACATCACATAAACAGAAGGAGGGACAAAGATCACACGATCTCCTCAACAGACGCAGGGAAAACTAATGACAAAATCCAACATCCATTCATGATTTTAAAAAAACCTCAGAAACATAAGTATGGCAGGATCTTATCTCAATCTGATCAAACAGTTACGACAAATCTACTGCCAATGTCATAGTACATGGGGAAATTGAAAGCTTTCTCTCTAAAATCAGGAACAAGACAAGGATGTCCACTACCGCCCCTCCTGTTTAACACGGTACATGAAGCATTAACAAGAAATTAGGGAAAAAAAGGAAATATAGCCGGGGATTTAGCTCAGCGGCTAAGTGCCCGCCTCTCAAGTGCAAGATCATGAGTTTGATCCCCGGTACCAAAAAAAAAAAAAAAAGAAAGAAAGATAAAGGTTATATTAATGAAGACAAATTTTCATTATTGATAGACACTAAGGAGACCTAAAATAAAATCCCTAGAATAATAACTAAATTCAGCAACATAGCAGGATACAAAATCAGCACCATTCCTGTACACTAATAATAAACTCACAGCGAAATTAGGGAAAAGACACCATCCACAATAGTACCAGGAGCCATGCATGGTGGTGCACACCTATATCCCAGCACTGGGTAGGCTGAGGCAGGAGGATCACAGCGAGTTTGAGGCCAGCCTGGGCTACACGGTGGATCCAGGCCGCTCTGAACTGCGTAGCAAGATCCTGTTTCATAAACAAACAAAAAACAAAAGCACGGTGGCACCAAGAAAAAATAAATACTTAGTAATTAAACTAAAGGTGCTGTATTTCTTTTTTTTTTTTTTTTTTTTTTTGTCTTTTTGAGACAGGGTCGTGCTATGCAGTTCAGGCTGGTCTTGAACTCACTTTGTAGCCCAGGCTGGTCTCAAACTCACAGTGATCCTCCTGCCTCAGCCTCCCGAGTGCTGGGATTACAGGCGTGAGCCACCACAGCCGGTTGAAGGTGCTGTTTCTAATGGCTAGAGTAATAGAAACTCCAAGAGTCCCGCAGGGTGACACCATAGCAGTCTGTTTTGTTAAGTGCCTGTCTGACGTGGCCGGTGCCCGTCTGTGGAGGGCCTCTCACCACGAGCCATGCAGGGAGCCAGGGCCCTTCAGACTCCAGGTGGCTCCATCTTCTGGGGCCCCAGGGTCCTGCTGTGTCTAGGCTGAGTGGCTTTCCCTGAATTCACGGTACAGGCACTCTCGGGGCCTCAGAGCGTCACTGTATTTGGAGACAGGACTTTTAGAGAGCTGAGACGAGGTCACTGGAATGGCCTGGAGCCAACAAGACCGGTGTCCTTAGAAGAGGCCAGTAAGACACAGAGATGTAGCCGTGGGAGGCCGCAGGTGTGTCCCTGTGCCAGCCGAGGAGAGAGGCTTCCCGAGGACCTCTAAGGCCACTTCTGTAAGGAAAGTAGTTCTGTGGTTTAAGCTGTCCATGTGTGACTCTTTGCCTTCTGCGTGGCCCTTAGTTGCAAGGGGAGAGTGAGAGAGGAGAATTCACACGTGCACACGCGCGCACACGCCTGGAGGGGATGCGCACCCTTCTGCCCAGCTCCATTGTCCACATTTCATCTCCTAGCTCCATACGCCCCGAGGAGCTCCCAGCAGTCTCCACACACGGCGGGAAGAGAAGCCCAGTCCTGGGGCGCCGCTGGCCTTCTGAACGGCTCAGGGGTCTCAGGCGGGAGGCGCGGGAGGCACAGGAGGGACAGGAGTGGAGAACGTTGCTCTCAGGTCCTGTCCCTTCTTCACAGAGAGAAAGCGGCCCTCCACACGCCTTCCGGAGAAGTGCAGAACAATCAGACAAATCCACAGTGCGTGCTGCCTTAGGGCGCCTGGCTGGCCCCTGTCTTCCCCTGACAGTAAGGGCACTAATTTAGAGTAAAAGACGTCAGAGAAGGAACAACTAGGAGAAACGCATTGGCTCTGATGAGACTGGTCTTCCAAATAGCTACCAGGGGCCTTCTGGGGGCAGAGGGAGTGGGGACTTGGGTCCCTGTGTGCTGCTTCTCCTGCTTGGCCCTCCGGGCTGCTGCTCTGTGCTCAGGGATTTCCTTTAAGAACTGCATCTGCAGTGTCCTCCACTGGGAGCACTGTGTTTTTCCCAATATTACTTTCTCTTCTTCACGCCTGGCATTTATACCCCTTCCTCCTGCCACACGGAAGGGTCGTGCTTACCGCAGCTTTGGCAGTTGGCTTGCTTGTATCCTGTGCCACTCCCCAACAGAAAGCCCAGAACCTCAGGGCAGAAGTTGGTGTGTTCCAGGTAGGAGGCTGCTCTAACCCATCACCAACAGGGAACCCGAGAAAGAACAAGCAGGTGCCGCAGGAAGTCCCTAAATACCGGTTGCTGGACACCGTGGCTTACCTTGCTTTGCAGAATGCTGGGACATGCAGGATTCAGCAAATGGTTCAGGAGAGTGTGGAGGCAGATTCCCCTCTCCTTCTCAGATGCACAGCTGTTCTTGTGGCCTCATCAAAGACCAGGAAGCCCAGGGTCCTGCCTGCTCTCTCTCCTCCTCCAGCTTCTGGGCCTGGCGACACGCTTGTCATCCTAGCATTTGGAAGGCTGAGGCAGGAGGATTGCCAGGAGTCTGAGGTCAGCCTAAACTGCATAGTGAGACCCTGATTCAAAAACCCAAAAATAGAGTAAAATAAAAACTACAGTGAGAAACCACTGTGCGGGAAAATGCCCGAATTTGCCAGCGCTGTCAGTGCAGTGCATGGCAGCTGCTCCCAGCGGTTCAGTGGGACTGTACAGTACAGTAGAGTGCCGCTTCAGAAAAAGGACTCGACAACTTCTTTCTTATTTTAAAGTGAAAAAATAATAAAAACGAGGATACAAACTTTCAAGATAAGACAGGTTAACAATGGTTAATTTATTGCATTTTGTAATCTTCAAAGTAGTTGCTCAGATTACAAGATATAAGCACACAAAATTGATCAAACAATGTTAGCACAAGCCTTTTTCAATTCACTAATAGAAACTAGTAGTATAATTATCTTAGTTATCTTGTGTGTGTGTGTGTGTATATATATCTTTTCTTTTCGCTTCTTTGCTCCATTCCCCAATCCTAGTTTGACAACTTCGTAAAAGGCCAGCATTTAACAAATGACACTAGTTTTACTTTTAGTTAATTACCCAAGAAAATGAAGTCCACACAAGACCTTTTCTGTGAATAAACGTGAGCAGCTTTATTAATTACAGCCCCATATTAAGTTCAACCAGGAGAAAACGCACAATTTGAATATAGACATTAAATATTAACCATTGCCAACCTGCAATACAAGAGCAGCTATAAGGAAACTGAAACAACTTTCAAGCATAGCCTGAGGGTGCGAAGGAGCAGTCAAAGAAAGGGAAACTTCCCAAGCCTGGGAGTCAGACTTTTATTGAAGAAAGGGTGATTACAGCCCATAAGATGGGGCAGAATTTTGATCGGTTGCCTGGGACAGAGCTGCCCACAGCTCCTGGACAGCTGGATGCAGCCCTCTGGGAAACACATAAGCTGTGTCCAGGGAGCAGGTGGGCAGAAGGGTCAGGGGACCACCGTGGGCACAGTGCCTAGAGATGCCAGCGCCCATTCCAAGGCTGCAAGGTTGCCGAGGGGTTGCATGCGCTGACCCAGTGCTGGGGCAAAGCGCCATTGGTGGTCCCTCTACCCACAGCCACCACCACGTAAAACACCAAGACCACACAACAGGAACACAAGATGATATCATAGCACACTAGGACCAGGAACAAAAGCCCTCTCCTTCCTGCAGCCCTTCCAGAGTCTTCTAGTCACAAAGCAAATTAACATTTTCATTATAGAGACAGACATTCAGAGATTGCAGGCTTTTATTGCATAGCAGATATTGGATAAATTCGAGCTGAGAAATAAATTAGTCATCCCCCATTTACCCCTTTGGCTACTCAGCTTCCAAGTGCACCCCTACACATTTGAACTCCTGTACAATGAAACAGGTCTACACTTCTACTGAACAAAGTGGGGCTGTCTTTCCAAGTGAAAACTTTGCTGCCCTTCTCCCAAGAGAAGCAATTCATTTCCGAAATGGTGCAACTGCTGGTTTCTCTGAATATTTTGCTACCTAAAATCTAAAATGTAAGGTTAACTTCCACTTGAATGTAAAATAAAAATGGGAAAGTTGATGACACCATCCAAATAAGCACATACATTTAAGCAGCAAAGAAAAAGAAATCTTTGAAGTTACTGCAGCTCCCATTTCTAAAACCTATCATGAAGTTGTACTTAACTGAATCAGTCATGATTTCTATGGCTTCCATCTTCACTTCATAGTTTTCTGCAGAAAGAATGGCACCTTCTTTGCCTTTGCTACTTTCTGAAGGGCTGCCACCTTTATTCTCAGGAGGTCTCAGTCCCCAGTTTTCCTGCCTATTTTTAGTTGCTGTGCTTTTCCACTCATTTTATAACTGACACAGAAGTATAAAAAAGAGCCCCAGAAAACCTCCAGGATTCCAGATGAGGTGGTCCATTTGTCTATTGTGTATACGTAACCTGACTTCCTGCTTGTAAACATGGCTCTGTAAAGTGTCACACCTATCAGTAGATCAGTGCAGTATACCTGTTGATTCAGTGACAAGGAGAGCTTGAAGTGGCCTGCTGGCGGTTTCATTCTTTGGGTCAATAGAATCACTGCATCCCCTGATGAAGTCATTTCCTAGTGTTATGGTTTGAGTTTGGATGTCCCCCCAGACCCTCATGCAGTCACAGAGGCAGGCTTCTAGAGTTTGTGAATGACTCATGGTCCAATGCTGGGATTATGGGTGTGAGTGCTACACCCAAATGGGTATGGCTTACTTACAATATAAGGGACACAAAGAGTCCGCTCTCCACACTCCTCCCCTTTTGCTCTGTTGCTTTTGCTGTTTTCCACCACCATGAACTGTTGCTCCTCTGTCATGTACCACTCTGCTCTGGAGCCAGCTGATGATGGACCAAAACCTCTCCAACTGTGGGCTAAATAAATCCTCCCTTCCCTTTGGGTGTCAAGTATTTTGCCCTAGCAGTGAGAGAAAAGTAACCAAGACAACTAAGAACTTCAAGGATGCAGACATGAAAAGTCCTGACAGCTGAGTATGTAGCTCATACCTGTAATCCCAGTACTTTAGAGGCTGAGGCAGTAAAACTGAAAGTTTGAGGCCATCCTGGATCACATAGCAAAACTCCATACCAAATAAAAAGGAGTGGGGATGTAGCTCCACCCCTGGTTTCAATCCCTAGTACCATGAAAACAAAATTCTGATTGGCAACAGTCTTCTATTTGATACGATAGTGAAAGGATCCACTGTTCTTCCCACCTGTTGACACCCAGACTCATATATTTTGCTATGGGAAAGACAACATCATATAATAGTGTATTAGGCTTCTCCCAAGGAACAGAACTAGTAGAATCCAAGAGAAGCTTACATGATCACTGGCTGAATACACTGGAGAGCCAGGGGAACCAGCAGCTGCTCAGCCCAAGACACTAGACTCTTCGGAAAAGGATGGGCCATCAGTGCAGCCCCATTTTGAGGTCAACGGCCTGGAAGCTTCTTTGTGGATGTGTGAATTCAAAGGCTGAAGAAGCCCTCCAGAGTGGTACTTTCAAACTGGCACCATGAGTATTTAATAAACCATTCCACCTTCCACCTAGAAGAACTACTGATGGATGAGATACAGAGCAAGACTAGTTAATTCTGTGGGCACGCACAGTTAGTGTATTGATCAGACACAATGGATCCCTAACTGTGTCATGGGAAGCTAAAACTGTTTCAGGAGGGAGGACCGCGCAGGAATGGTTGAAGGAGCCTGAGCCACCTGCTCCTGCCCTTGCTCTTGTGTCCTCCTGAACTGCCTGAGTCAGGTTTCTTGTGTACCTTTTCCATCTGATGATGGATCACTGCTATGTACACTAAATACCATGATCGAGTAGGTTAGACCACATCATTTTTGTGGTAGAAAGCTGAGGTCACATGGTCACCCTGTGTTCCACGGTGAAGCATTCAGTCTCTGCTGAGGAACAAATCAGAAGCTGATTCTCAAAGAGAGTCATTACCTGCCGAAGACGGCATCAATTTACCCTGAAGCCCCAGGGTCCGCCCTGAGCTGTCCCGCTGCTGCACACCGGGGCTGTGCACAGCAGTTCTATTCTATTCAGCGCTGTCACGCAAACAGCCCTGGCTCTGCAGGACTTCAGCGCCACCTGAGTGGCAGATGTGAGGTCTTCCCAGGCCTCCCACCATAATCCCAGCAGGCTTTCACACTGCTGAGTCAATTCAGATGCTGGTGCCTATTTTCAGAAAAAAGTTCTTTCCCCATTTCCTGTCCTGAACACACACTTTTCCTTCCTGGGCATGGCAGGAACAGTCCTTAGCCTTGCTCATCTCCTGCGTGGGATGATTCTCACTAGTGCATCTTCCCAAGTGTTCTGTGGAGACCACCTGAGTCCACATCATGGGAGGTGGATGAGGATCCCTGGCCTGGTGGGGAGGCTGGGGTCAGGCCCCTGAGGAGGGGGCCTCTAAGCTGAAACCCAACATGGAATAAGCCGGGTGGAGGAGGAAGGAGAGTCTGCCACGGCACGTGGCCCAGCTGGGGACAGTGGGATGGAGAGGTATGGGACACGGGTGTAGCCCAGGGGTGGACAGGCATGGCACGTGTGCTGCAGGGGCTGAGACACAAGGTGCGCACATCTCGCAGTGAGAGAGAGCACAGGGTCACGTGCTGTGTGTGCCTCACGGGAATGGAGAGGGGTGGTGGACGTGCTAGGGCAGTGAAGAAGGGTGACACAAGTGGACCCCAGGAACAGAGAGGGCTTGGGCATGTGCTGTAGCATTTGTTGCTTGACTTCTTGATGGTAGCCACTCTTTCTGGGGTAATCTCTGCTGTTTTAATTCACATCTCTCTAATAGCCAGTAGCAGTGAATATTTTTTCATATGTTACTGGCTATTTGTACTCTTCTGAGAAATGTCTATTCACTTCAGTTGCCCCTTTTTGATTGGGTTTTTATTTTGGGGAGGGTCTATTTTTTTGAGTTCTTTATATATTCTAGATATGAATCCTCTGTCCAAGGTGTTCAATCTGGGTCTTCTCACTGTTTCTTTGGGATAGTTTACCTAAGGATTTAATCAATCTTATTTATGTTTTCAAAGAGCTTACCCTTTGATTCAATTCTGCTTTCTATTGTCCTTTTAGAATATTTCACTTACTTCTACTCTGATATGTATTATTTATTACTTCTGGTTTTGTGTTTGGTTTGATGGTTTTCTAAGGCTTTGAGATACACACTTAGGTTGTTTATTTGAGATCACTGGTTTCTAATGTTGGTACTCGGAGCTCTAAACTCCCCTCTTAGAAATGCATTCCCCATGTCCACAAATTCTGGTACAGTGTGTTTATATTTTCACTTATTGTGGGAATTTCATTTCTATCCTAATTTCTTCAGTGACTCACTGGTTGTTGAAAAGTATGTTGTTCAGTCTCCATGTGCTTGTATAGCTTCTGGGATTTCTTTTGCTGTTGATTTCTAGTTTTGTTCCATTGCAACCTGAGAAGATGCCTGGGATTCTTTCATTTGATTATTGGACATACAGTACAGGTCTGAAGACCAATACACAAGAACCAACTGTTCTCAGAGAAATCTATGGAGGGTTTTTTTCATGTTTATGAAAGTATGTCTGAAAATGTGTTTCACTAGGTCTACTACACTTCTCGAACCAAACTTGGTTTCAGTGGTAACGCTGTTCCGTAAAAGGGCAATGTCTGCATGGGTGAGGATGGTTTTTTGCCTTCCTCCAAGGTTACTGAGCCCTTTCATCTTTTTCTGGATGCTTGAGAGTAGACAGAAAAAAGGGAGTTCGATTGGTCGTAATCTTTTCTCCTGCACAAGGCCTACACGTCCCCACCCAGCTGTGCCCCAGCACCTGAAACCCCTGTTTTCTATGCCCGTCCTCTGGCTCCTTGTGCCCCACCAGGGAGAGAGACCCAGACTAAATAATTTAGAAAGCCCATCATCTACCTTTTTCTGATTTCTAACAGCAAAATGAAATAGTGAGCCAAGGGGAGTGTTTCAGCTGATCTCTGAGTAACTCTACTCTGTTTGGCTCTCATCATTGTTCCAGACTTGCCCTTTTAAGACTTGCCCTTCTAGTTTGTCCTCACTTAGGACCCCAGCTCATAAAAATAAAGTTAATTGCTTAGAGAAATGTGCATTTTAGCTAAGACGTGTTTAACTTATTTATATTGTTTAATGGCTCACTATACATTTTGCTATCTTGATGTTCTAGCAGTGAAGCAGTTTACTATTTTTACAGAGTTTGCTTGTCATTCCATGTGTTTTTGCTGAGCTTGTAAAAGAGACCCTTGCACCACATTAAGGACCCCACTGATGTTCTGTGGAAAGTGTCAGATTGGAGGATATTAAATTTTTCACCCTAGTACAGCAGCAGTTGTGCTGCTCACACAAATCTACTGCTTAGCTGTCCTTAAAGCTTTGCATTTTCCAATTTTTTTTTTTTTTTGGTACCATGGCTCGAACTCATGGCCTCGCATTTGCCAAGCAGGTGCTTATGCTGCGGAGCTAAACCTCCAATATTTTACATACATGAAAAAATAGTTTCTTGAAAGGGAGCTTTTAGGAAAGTATGGGTATTTACTGTATTACAAAAGAGTGGATTGGGGGTTAATCTGGATAAAGAAAATGTGATATTTGTACATAATGGACTATTTCTTTGCCATAAAGGATAAACTTGTTATTTGTAGGAAAATGGATGTACCTTGTGACAATAATGTTAAATGAAATAAATCAGTCGCACAGGTTTAACTATCACGTGGTTTCTCTTATATGAGAAATGTAAAGCATAAATAAGTGAAAGAGAAATATAAAAGGCATATAATAGGAAGATATAATACCATTTGTAAAAGTGAAAGGGACCAAGAGATGAAGGAAGGGGCAGGGATAAATGAGGGAGCTGCGATGTGTTCTGGACACATCTTAACTCTCCATGATGAATGTGGTCAGTATGTAGTACAAACATGCACTAACAACATTTTAAAAAAATAAACACACCAGAAGTTAAAGCAGAAAAGAACTCGAAGGGAAAACATCTCAGATGTTACTGTCAGGCGGTGCCTCGGAGACTGGCTCCCCGCTAGGACACAGCCCAACCAAGGTCCCACAGATCAAGGACGCCCAGCCCTCCCACTCAGTGCAGGGGCCTGCAGGACCTTAGCGGGCTCCAGCGGGGCGTCCCCGGGAGCCAGGCTTTCCCGGTAGCAATGTTCCTGCCCTAAATTACCGTGCCATACGGCGGAGGTCTAACGTGGTGAAGGCCAAGGCGGGAGCGCCTGCCACTTCCTGCTGCTTTTCAGCCCTAATTGCAACTCCCCTTCCTGTTTGCACGCACAGAGAATTCCAGTGGGCTCCTCACAGATCATCAGTGACCGCCCCGTGCGCTGCTTCCATCAGGGGTCATAGAACCCTCTGCCTCTCTGTATCTGGGTGAAGGAGACGGCCCAGCCGCCGTGGGTTGCGTGCTCCTTCCCACGTCCTGACTCAATAAACCTGTTCATTTTGTGCTTTGCTTCTCGATTGTGCCGGAAAACTCTAACACTGGTGACCGCCGGGAAAGGAGG